>ML295930.1:492-36741 GCA_005239495.1 Nicotiana undulata | reverse complement strand
CCAAGGCTGCCTTACTTTGTTGTAGTTCTATGTCTTGCACCTTATTCCTGCTCTTACTCACACAACCTGTGCTAAAAGCATCATGATTTAACAATTTTTCAGATTTGGAACTTACCATCGCGTCCAAGAGTTTTCTTTCCTCCAAGCTAATAACTGGTTCGTTTGGATTCTGCTGTTGTTGCCATCTTTTGACGCTACAATTACTGCTTTTGAATTGTTTGTTACTTGCTGCTGCTTTCCAGAAATTGAAGCTGATGTGTCACGTTGATCGCTCGCACAAATAGTTGCTGGAATGTTTTCAATTATCTGTCGCTGCCCAGCTTGAGTTGTTACTGTTACTTCCATCGACTTAGCATCTGTTGTTTTTGTTCTAGTGTTTTGTTGCCTTGATTTAGGGATAAAATTTGGGGCTTGAGCATTAAGCTTGCTTCCTGACCCTAAGTGCACAGCAAGTGAGCCAACTGACAACATCCCCTCATCTTCACTCTGTTGATCATCGTCCTCAATCGACTCCCCTTCAAAATCTGCACCCCAGTCTTTTACATCATCCTCCACGCGTTGGACTGCCCAAAGCTTGGATTTTATAGCCATCTCCCTCACATTTGCCTGTATTATTTCATTGTTATTCCCAGAGGGAAACATACTCTCACCTCCATATTCATCACAGGACTCCAAAGACTGTGAAGGAATTTCAAAGGCGGATGTGTTCAATGTCACAATTGGTTGTTTAACTATATTGGTATGTGCTGCCATTGCATTCTGGGCGTCCTTGATGATCTTTTCAACGTGAGGACTAGAGAAATGCAGTGTAGGTGTATTGGAGCTATGTGCTTGATTGCCCGTTAGCTCCTCCACGAATGGAACCATGTTTGTTGATGCATTTTCTGGAAAACCAGACTTCTGCTCATTTTTTGCACTGCCTGAAGACCTCTCTTGCCTATTTTTTGAACTTGCATTTATATCTTTCTGTTGCAAAAAGCCCACAACATCTTCCTGCTCACTATTCAATGTTTCAAAGATGTTTGAGCACCTGATTTTCTTTGATTCAGCACATCTTGCATCTGCAGAAGTTTCTGCAACATTCTGCTTTCTATTACCTTGAGATTTTGGTGTCCGAGGTGACGTATAAGATCGATTAATCACTGTCCAATCTCGATCTTTGATTTGTTGCATAGGCTGGGACATTGCAGCTACTGTGGCAGCTGCCCCTTTATCAATCAATTTCCCATGAGCAGCTTCCAATCAATCATATCGTGCACCTGTAGTATCAATTTGTGCACCAGCTTCAATGACTCCTGCTTTCTTAGTATCCTTTTCAACAAGTTCAACTGCAGCAGCTTGTTTAACATTGATAGATATAGCAGCATCAACAGAACTATTCAATGCAACAGTAGGAGTACCAACTGCTGGTTTTCCAAGTATTTCACGTGCAGCTGTAGTATGTTGATCATAACCAATTTGAATCCTAGGTGCCCTAGCAACAGGATGAAATTGCCCAGGTTCATGTGCATCTACAGTCGTGCCATGTACACCTGCTGCCTTCCTATCGATCTTATCATCCTTACTCCCATCACTACCACCAACATATCGAGCCGCCGTAGATTTTTTTCCAGCTTTGTCTTGAATGTCACGCATCTCAGCTATTTTATCTACTGCCTGAACACCAGTTTCACGATTCAAAGCACCTTCATCAACTTGTGCTACCTTTTGTTGATTGTTTACAGTGTTCACTTGATTCAAAACCTCACCTTCATGAGAAGGTTGTGTACCTCTCGCTACTGCAGAAGAAATATCACCTGAAATCCTGGTTATAGCTCGATTCACAGGAACTGTAGCAGCAATTCCATGATTTCCAAATCCATCAACTGTTATAATTTGTTTTCCATCACCCTGTTGTTCATTATATTGCCTTGCATTATTTCTTGTATCCAACTGAACATTGGCCTTAGGAACACTAACAACAACACCTTCTTTGACAGTAACAACCTGTTGCACTCCTTCAGTATGCAAATTCAAGACCTGTTGTTGCTTACCTTAATTATCCACCACTAATCCTTCCTCCACAATTTGCCCAGCTCTTTTTATATTCAAAAAAATCTCTGGCATCTCCTTTTAACTGCTCAACACTACTCGACTCAATAGTGGGCTGAAAATTATCATGTCCAGCACCTTTTTCTATCGCAATTGCATCCTCTGCCTTAGTTTTCACATTCATCACACGACATGACCTTTCATCATGTCCTTGATGTTTACAATATGTGCAATATCTTGGGAGATTATCATAAACAACCTCCTGGGAGTGCTCAACAGATTTCCCCGAACTTTTGTCGACAATATGAATTTTAACTCGCTTTGGATGTTTGTCTAAAAGATCCAGAAGTACTTTTACTCTAGCGGCACTTAATCTTGTTCGATCTTGTGTTGCTTTATCCAATGCAAGGGGCTTCCCTACTGCTGACGCAATTGACAACAATGATTTCTTAGCAAAAAAATTTGGTGGCAGCATTGGAAAAGAAATCCAGACGATTGCCTTACTTGTTTCCTCTCTAGAATTAAAACCTATAGTCCATGGAAAAGTTCTAAAGAAGAAATCTTCACCCTTGGACTTCACATAACCGGTATACCTAGATAAGAACTGGACATAATCTTCAAAGAGGTCGAATCTGACCAAGACATGTCGAAATTCAAGCAGTTCAATATTGCACGATCCTTTGATGTCGAATTGTTTTGGTATGATCTGACGTAACTCTTGGATATCTGGCTTTCCATATGAAAATTTAAGGATTATAGCATGGTGCAATCCTTCTTCAATGGTGAATGCATTCATCTCTTCAACAGTGAACTCTACAGTTGGTTCACCATGAACCATATGAACTGGACGCAATTCAATTTTTGTCGAAAGTGCGGCAGATTTGTTTGAATTGATCTGGGCAGCGTAGGATTGCTTTGGCTTCATGTTAGGAACTATTTCTTGAGCGTTTTTAGTTGTCTCTCCCACAGCCAAAGGCTGGGGAGAGCTCGCAGCAGCCATGGCTGCCCTAAACGTGCATGAGGTCGCCAAGCTACAGAGAAAACGAGAGTACTAGGTTTAGGTTTACAATATTTTGAGTTAGAGTCATTCAATCCCCTTTTTTGAAAGCTTTAAATCAAAAAATATTAGGATATGTAAAATTGAACCTATGTTATTCTCATCATAGAAAATTCTATACTTAGACTATATCCTTGATTGTTCGATTTGAAACTTGTTTCATTGATGCGAAATTTCAGTAAGTTTGAAATATTCATTATAATGATATAAATGGACTTAGCACGAGTTACTTAGTATAATTACTGGGTCTAAAACTCCAGGCCCCATAACCTGAAATCTAGACCCTATTGGTCCTGATTGGGTCGTATATGTGAGTCTTGCCCAATTACGAATGGCCTTGGCAGACCTGGCCCAAGTTAACACAATATTCTTCCATAATTTTGAGGAATTCAAATCTCAAATTTTTAAGAAAAAAAGAAGTAAAAATAAGCGCCATTATACATTTATAGAGTCCAGTCTAGTTTATTATAAATTTGAAATCTGTAGACACAACTACACTATTACATAGCCATTTTACTATGAAATACAATTTCCTAATAAATAAATAAATATAAATAAGAATATCTACTGCTGCTCCTGTGCAAGCTAGCAGTCCTTCATAACTCAAACCTGTATTTCATCATTGATTTTTTAAACCATATAACATAAATTTTTATGCATCATTAAGGAAGGAATCTGACCATTAGGGGGTCAGATTTGATTCTTTTTAGTGTTGTTTTAAGCAGTAATGTTTTCAAATCTAAACACAAGACAAATATTTAAGCACTTTTATGGAGTGAATATAACCATTGGGGGTCAGATTCAATTCCTTTAGTGCTGCTTTTACCAGTAATCATATTATAAGTCTAGACCTAGGGATACATACAAAATCACATAACCATAAAGGAAAGCTAAAATTAAAACAAGGCAGGTTTCAGAGGGCACTTCAGAAAACCTCAAAACTGAATAACCACACACATAGATTATTGACATAACACAAAATTTAACTTTACATAATCTCAAAATCAGAATATGCATCAAACATTTCAGCACCAACAAACTTGAATTCTGAATCTAATAACTTCATTTAAAGTTAAATCGTTACATACCTCTTTAGAGAAAAACTAACAAGAGAACCTGATCAAATAGAGGTCAGGGAGAGATGAAAAATCAGCAACAGATAAATACCACATCCAACAGCAATGAACCAACCGTGTTTAAACCAGACAGCCCAGGAGAAAATAACCAAGTTTAGAACCCAAAAAATCAAAGATTGTTGAAGAATTCAATAACCAAAACCAGTCTTCAAGACCAAAAACATAGCAGAACCAGATTAATTGTTTTTGTATTCTTTGTACTTTTCAATTTCTTCTTTTCTCAAGTTCTAAAGAGTAATTTCAGAACAGAATCGAAAATCTGTGCATGTGTGAAGTCTATTTTTTCAGTAGTGAAAAGAGTGTGAAATTTGGTGGGCAGAGGTCCCTTTATATAGGAAAATATCTCCCCCTATTTCCCATGTGCTCTCCCTAGATTTTAGGGATAAGGGAATCTTTTTAACAGATTCTTACAACTGTCCTTTTAGAAACTTCTGATATTTTACCTTTTTTCAGAAAACTTATCTAATAACTCTTATGTTATTACAAATGAGCCCCTTCTAGATGATTCCCACTTGAAACCTCTAAAATTCTGATTTGTTTAGCCCTTTTAGTTTTTGTTATTACCTTTTCAGTACTTAAGATTAAGGTTAGGTTATTTATCAAGTATTAATTAATTTCAGTTTAATTTAATTGATTAGCTATTAATGAATTCAGATTAGTTAGTTTAATTCTTTAGACTTAGGTTAATTGATTTGTTTTAGTTAATTAAACTTAATCGATTATCTTAACTAGGAATTAGGACTTAGTTATTCCTAAGTTAACTTATTAAACAAAATCTTTTTAGAAGGTTAACACTAATTAGATTAACCTTGAGTTTAGGATTAAGCTAAGTTAATTCACGACCATTTACTGGTTCAGAATCAATTTATCTCCTAATTAATTTATAATTAATCTAAATGTACTAACAATCTTAGACATGAAATCTATATACAAAGGGTGGCATTCCAGAACAATAGCAAACAACACTGATTTTTCATTAATGAACCAAGAAAAAAGTCAGAAATCCAAAATTAAGTAATGAAATCAGGATTGACCTAATGAGAATAAGCAGGATAAAAATTAATGGGATTAAAAACCTAAGTTAGCATTGACCTAAATAGAATAGTCTACTAACGTAATTACTAACTGTCACGACCCCAAATCCTAACAGGCCGTGATAGCGCCTATCGTAGAACTAGGCTAGCCAACCATCACCTTACTACGCGTTTATACAATTAAATAATAAGCATGCAACCATAACATAAATAATATAAATACGTATTAGCGTCCCAATAGCAGCCTAACCAACCTTCCAAGAACTGGAGTCAAAGTCATGAGCATTTAAGAATAAATAAATCTAACTCTGCTAAAACTATAATATATGTCTCTGAATCAAATGCTAATATTAAATAAGGAAGGGAAATGGAGAAGTTGTGGACGCTGGACAGCAACCTCGAAAATCCCGTGAATGCTGCTATCGAACCTACGTCAGCTACAGCTGCGAGCTAGTACCTGGATGTGTGCACAGAGGCACAGGGAGTCTTTATGAGTACGCCAACTCAGTAGTAATGAAAATAAATCACATTTTGAGTAATATAAACACACAGAACATGTACACAATTCCACAAACCAGTAAAACACTNTCTGCCCATCAGGCAACCTCACAATCACTCTGCCCATCAGGCAACCTCATAATCACTCTTCATAAGCCCCGCGGGCATCACTCAATCGGTACCGGCGCTCGCTGGGGGTGTGTTACAGACTCGAGAGGGGCTCCTACAGCCCAAGCACAATAATGAGCCACAGCATGGCATAATTCACACACAATATAGGCCCGCAGCCTCACTCATATCATATCATCCTCACAATATAGGCCAGCAGCCTCACTCAGTCAGACACTCTCAATTTTCCCTTCAGGCCATAATTATACCGGGTTCTCGACCCAAAAACAGTATTTCATTTTCAAGAAGTAGTATCAAAATACTCTGAGTGTCAAAACAATTTCACAGAAAAGACTGAGTGAAAAATCATAATATTTCAGTGAGGAAAATAATAAAAAATCCCCCCGAGGGATAAACAGATCGGCACTAGGCCCCAAACATGGCTTACAGCCCAAAACATATCATAATGTATAAATACTATTTAAGCAAAGGCTTAAAAATCGGTTTCGCAACTCAATAGTCGCCTAAATAGGAAACAGGTTCCAAAGTTTCCACCTTTTTCTTTCAAAACCCGTGAAAGGGTGCATAGTCCGGGGTTTCATACCCTCAGGACAGGATTTAAAGACATTACTTACCTCAAAACTAGCCCGAAACTACTCCGCAATGCGCTTGCCTCTCGAATCAACCTCCGAAGGCTCCAAATCTACCAAGTTCAGATTTTTATCATCAACATATGTTTAAGGAATAATTTCCAATTGGAAAATGTCGAATTTAACTCAAAAATCCGAAACCGGTCAAAACCCGACCCCCGTGCCCGCGTCCCGAAACTCAGAATTTTTTATAGAAAAGTGTTCTTCATATTCCCACGAGTCCGTACATATAAAGAACACCAAAATCGGAGTCCGTTTGACCTCTTAAATTGACCCTTGAAGGTCTCATAATCTCATGCCCCAAAATCCTATTTTTCTACTGTTTTCCATGAATTAAAGGCTGGGATTATGGTCTATAATCACCCATAATCGAGTTTTAATGACTAGAACACTTACCTCAATGAAGAACAAGGATTTCCCTCTTCAAAATCGCCCCAAGAGCTCTTTTCTGTACAACAATGGTGTAAAACGGGGGTTTAGGTCGCGGAGGAAATATTTAAATACTACCCAGTTAATTGTTCTCTGCGATCGCATAGTGTCCTCACTTCGACCTCCGCAATCGCAGCCCCAGGAACGCGATCGCGCAGTGCTTTTGACCAACGACCCCACGCGCCTATAACAACCCTACGCGATCGCACTCTTCCTCACGTGACCGCACTGGGTTACTTGCTCGACCTCTGCAATCGCGGGCACACCTATGCGATCGCAGAGTGTAAATTCTGGCCTCTCTCAAAATGCTCTATGCGATCGCAGCTCTCTTCACGCAATCGCACTGCATTGGGCCCCTTCTACTCCGCGATCGCACCTCCCTTCTTGCGATCGCATAGAACAATCTGAGCCTGTCCATGATTAACTCTCTACGGTCGCACCACTTCACCAGCGATCGCAGTGAACAAAATCACCGTGCACAAAAACTNAACTTTGATGTTTCTAAAATTCACCAATGATGCCGAAACTATCCAAAACAACTCTGATTGACCTAAAATTTTGCAGACAAGTCCAAAATGACATTACAAACATGTTCCAACTTTCGGAATTCAATTTCGACCCTGATAGCCTATTTTCCACTGCCGACCGGAATCGCCAAAAACTAACTTTCACCAATTCAAGCCTAATTCTACACCGGACATCACAAGAATATTCTGAACACACTCCTAAGTCCCAAATCACCTAACGAAGCTATCCGAGCCATAAATTCGCATTACGAGGTCGTTTACCAATAAGTCAACTCTTAGTTGATTTTTCCCATTTTAAGGCTATTCTTAAGGACTAAGTGTCTGAATTCTCATTTAACCATTCCGATTCCAAGCCTATCAACTCTAACACATTAATAACAGAATAACCAATCTACAGTAAGTCAATAGCCATAATTATGATGAAGGTTTTACGTAACGACGGACCGGGTCGTTACATTCTCCCCCTCTTAAACAAATGTTCGTCCTCGAACGAGTCTAGAAACATACCTGGAGTCTCAAACAAATGAGGATACTTGATCTGCATTTCCCTCTGGGTCTCCCAAGTAGATTCCTCTATTGGCTGACCTCTCCACTGCACCTTCACTGATGCTATCTCCTTAGATCTCACCTTTCTGACCTCACGAGCCGAAATTACCACTGGCTCCACTTCATCTGACATATCACCCTCGAGTTGAACTGTGATGAAGTCTAACACATGAGACGGATCTCCAACGTATTTTCTGAGCATCGACACATGAAACACCGGATGAACACTCGACAAGCTGGGTGTCAAGGAAAGTCTATAAGCCACCTCTCCAACCTTCTGAAGCACCTCAAAAGGACCAATGAACCGAGGACTCAGCTTTCCTCTCTTTCCGAACCTCATAACACCTTTCATGGGTGACACTTTGAGCAGTACCTTCTCACCTTCCATAAATGATACATCCCGAACCTTCCGGTCTGCATAACTCTTCTGTCTAGACTGCGCCGTGCGAAGTCTCTCCTGAATCAACTTCACCTTCTCCAACGCATCCTGAATCAAATCCGTGCCCAACAACTTAGCCTCACCAGGCTCGAACCAGCCAACCGGAGATCTACACCTCCTACCATATAAAGCCTCATACGGGGCCATCTGAATACTGGACTGATAGCTGTTATTATATGCAAACTCCGCTAATGGCAGAAATGGATCCCATGAACCACCAAAATAAATCACACAAGCCCATAACATATCTTCCAATATCTGAATAGTCTGTTCCGACTACGCGTCGGTCTGAGGGTGAAATGCAGTGCTCAACTCTACATCAATACCCATACCTTTCTGTACGACTCTCTAAAACTGAGATGTGAACTGAGTACCTCTGTCAAAAAAAATAGAAATCGGAACTCCATGCAATCGGACAATCTCCTTAATGTAAATACCAGCTAACCGCTCTGAAGTATAAGTAGTACTGACAGGAATGAAATGCGCGGACTTGGTTAATCTGTACACTATGAACCAAATAGCATCAAGACCCCTCGGCGTCCGTGGAAGCCCAACTACAAAGTCCATAGTGATCCTCTCCCATTTCCACTCTGGAATATCTAACCTCTAAAGCAACCCACCTGGTCTCTGGTGCTCACACTTGACCTGCTGGCAGTTGAGACACCATGCTACATACTCAACAATATCTCTCTTCATCCGCCTCCACCAATAATGTTGTTTCAGATCCTGATACATCTTCGCGGCACCCAGATGTATAGAATACCGCGAACTGTGAGCCTCTGCTAATATCAACTCTCGAATACCATCCACGTTGGGCATGCAAATACGACCCTGCATCCTCATAACTCCATCATCACCAATAGTCACATCTCTGGCATCACCCCGACGAACTTTATCCTGATGAACCAATAGGTGCCGGTCATCATATTGTCGTGCCTTAATCAGATCAAATAGAGAAGGCCGAGAAGCCATGCTAGCTACCACCCGTGGAGGATCTGACAAATCCAATCTCACTAACTGACCTGCTAAAGCATGAACATCAAGGGCTAAAGGTCGCTCTGCTGCTGAAAAATAAGCTAGACTTCCCAAACTCTCGGCTCTGCGACTCAAGGCGTCGGCCATCATATTGGCCTTTCCCGGATGATACAAGATGTTAAGTCATAGTCCTTGATAAGCTCCAACCATCTCCTCTGCCGCAAATTCAAGTCCTTCTGCCTCAGCAGATACTGCAAACTACGATGATCGGTGTAAATCTCACACTGTACTCCATACAGTTAATGTCGCCAAATTTTCAAGGCATGGACAATGGCAGCTAACTCAAGAATGTGCACTGGGTAATTCTTCTCGTGCACTTTCAACTGTCTAGACGCGTAGGCAATCACCCTATCGTCCTGCATTAACACCGCTCCCAAGCCAACTGTAGAAGCATCACAATAAACCGTATAAGAACTCGAACCAGTAGGCAACACCAATACCGGAGTTGTGGTCACTGCTGACTTGAGCTTCTTAAAGCTCTCCTCACATTCATCGGACCATTTGAATAGAACACCCTTATGTGTCAATTTGGTCAGAGGTGAAGCAATAGAAGAAAATTCTTCCACAAAGCGATGGTAGTAACCCGCCAGACCAAGAAAACTCCAAATCTCTATAGCTGAGGACGGTCTAGGCCAACTCTGCACCGCCTCAATCTTTTTCGGATCAACCTGAATACCCTCACTAGACACCACGTGCCCCAAGAAAGCTATTGAACCAAGCCAAAACTCACACTTAGAGAATATTGCATAAAGCTTCTCCTCCCTCAATCTCTGCAACACGATTCTCAAGTGCTGAGCATGCTCTTCCTGGCTACGAGAATAAACCAGGATGTCATCAATGAATACGATAACGAAAGTATCAAGATAGGGCTGAAATACGTTGTTCATCAATTGCATGAACGCTGCTGGGGCATTGGTCAGCCCAAATGACATAACCAGAAACTCATAATGACCGTATCTAGTCCTGAAAGCCATTTTCGGGATATCAGAATCCCGAATCTTCAACTGATGATACCCCGACCTCAAATCGATCTTGGAGAATACCTTAGCTCCCTGAAGCTGATCAAATAAGTCGTCAATACGAGGCAACGGATAACGATTCTTCACTGTAACCTTATTCAACTGTCTATAATCAATACACATGCGCATCGAACCATCCTTCTTTTTCACAAACAACACCGACGCACCCCAAGGCGATACACTAGCCCGAATGAACCCCTTATATAAGAGATCCTGAAGCTGCTCTTTTAATTCTTTTAACTCTGCTGGTGCCATACGTTAAGGGGGAATAGAGATAGGATGAGTATCTGGGACCAGGTCAATACCGAAATCAATATCCCTATCAGGTGGCAAGCCTGGCAGGTCTGCAGGAAATACATCCAGAAAAATCCCGGACTACGGGAACAGAATCAACAGATGGAGTCTCACTACTAACATCCCTCACAAACGCAAGATAAGATTCACACTCTTTCTCAACCATATGCTGAGCCTTTAAATAAGAAATCGCTCTGCTAGGCACGTGCTCTATAAACCCCCTCCACTCAACCCTCGGAACTCCGGGCATAGCTAAGGTAACGGTCTTAGCGTGACAATCAAGAATAGCATGACATGGGGATAACCAATCCATGCCCAGAATTACATCAAAATCGACCATACTCAGTAACATCAAGTCCACTCGGGTCTCCAGACCCCCAATAGATATAAGTCACGGCCGATACACACGGTCCACCACAATAGTATCACCCACCGGGGTCGAAACATGAACAGAAGTAACTAGAGACACACGTGGCATATTCAGAAAATGAGCAAAATAGGATGAGACATAAGAGTACATGGAACCAGGGTCAAATAAAGCCAAAGCATCACTGTGACAAACTGAAATAGTACATGTAATCACTGGATCTGACGCTATAGCATCATGCCTAGCCGGAAGTGCATAAATACGTGGCTGGCCTCCACCTGCTCGACCTCCCCCTCTAGGGCGGCCTCTAGCTGCCTGACCACCACCCCTAGCGACCTGGGTAGGTGGTGAAATAACTGGGGCTGAAGCCGAGGGCTGGACCCTCTGCTGAGCTGAACTATTAGGACGACGGGGACACTGCCTCCACTCATGTCTGAACTCTCCACAATCATAACAATTACCTGGAGTCGGAGATGAAAACTGACAAAAACCCCTGCCACCGTGATAACAACCAGACGAACCATGCATAGAAGATCCCTGATAAGATGATGCTCGGGCGGAGCTTTGATCTGGAAGAGCACTAAAAGATGAACGTCCCTCATGAGCATTGCGGGGACCCTGCCCCGACGATACACCATTGTATGCTGGGCGAACTTACTGTGGAGGTCTAAATGAACGACTTCTTTTAGGCTGAAATTGCCCTCTAGAAGGTACAACACTGGAATTTCCTGATCCCCGAGGCCTCTTGACCTCTCTTTCCTCACGATCTTGCCTACGAACTGACTCAGTATCCCGAGCAATATCAACAACCTATTCAAATGTAACTCCAAACACCCTCTCTCTGGTCATCAAAATCCGAAGCTGATTCGAGAGACCATTTACAAACCTCCTAATCCTCTCCTTGTCAGTAGGGACAATCTCATACGCATGTCTGGCTAACTCAGAAAACCTCATCTCGTACTAGGTAACTGATAATTCTCCCTGGACCAGCTGCTCAAACTGCCTACGCTGCTCCTCTCTGTGGGACTGAGGAACATATTTCTCCAAAAAGATCGTGGAGAACTGCTGCCAGGTGAGAGGTGCTGAACCAACTGGCATACGTCTTTCAAATGACTCCCACCAAGTAAAAGAAGCACCCGCAAACTGAAATGTAACAAACGAGACTCCACTGGTCTTCAAAATACCTGCAGTACGCAGTATCCTCTAGCATTTATCAAGAAAACCTTGGGCATCCTCACCCTCTATGCCACTGAAAGTCGGAGGGTTAAGTCTGCTGAACCTTTCCAACCCACGCTGCTCATCCTCAGGCATAGCAGCGACCACAAACTCCTGAGCTGGAGCAACCGGCTGAACTGGGGCTGCTCCTGGTGCTTGAATACCCCGCACAACCTGCTCGGGTGTCCGGGCAGCTGGAGTCTGATTGCCTCCCCTGGCCTGAGCTGTAGTGGCAATAGTATACATAGCAACTTCCTGAGCCAAACTAAAACACACCGTCAATATCTGAGCCAGGGTCTCCTGAAGACCCGGAATAACAATAGGCACTGCCAGTGCCTAAGCCTGTTCCGCTGGAGCTCCATCGACTGGAACCTGATCCTGAACGATAGGGGGATCTTGTGGTACCACCCCGGCTGTTGCCTGAGCTGGTCCCCTACCTCTACCTCGGCCTCGACCCCTTGTGGGTCTGGCTGGTGCCTGGTTACCCTGATCGGTATTGTGTGTCCTCACCATCTGTGAGAGAATGAAACAACGTAAGTTTAGATTTGAAGAATCAATAGATTGGCACGAAAAAATTCAAAAAAATAGAGATGTTTCCTAAAAGTTCGGCAGCCTCTCGAAGATAAGTACAGACGTCTCTGTACCGATCCGCAAGACTCTACTAAACCTTCTCATGCCCGTTGAGTCCTATGTTACCTAGGGCTTTGATACAACCTTTGTACGACCCCAAATCCTAACAGGCCATGATGGCGCCTAACGTGGAACTAGGCTAGCCAACCATCACCTTACTACGCGTTTATTCAATTATAACAGTTCACAATTAAATAATAAGCATGCAACCATAGCATAAATAATATAAATACGTATTAGCGTCCCAATAGCAACCTAACCAACCTCCCAAGAACTGGAGTCAAAGTCATGAGCATCTAAGAATAAATAAATCTAACTCTGCTAAAATGATAATATATGTCTCTGAATCAAATGCTAATATTAAATAAGGAAGGGAAATGGAGAAGCTGTGGACGCTGGACAGCTACCTCGAAAATCCCGTGAATGCTGCTATCTAACCTGCGTTAGCTACAACTGCGAGCTAGTACCTGGATCTGTGCACAGAGGAACAGGGAGTCTTTATGAGTACGGAAACTCAGTAGTAATGAAAATAAATTATAGTCTGAGTAATATAAACACATAGAAAATGTACACAATTCCACAAACCAGTAAAACACCAGTTCACCATGTAGCATTCATCAAATAATGAGTTCAAAATCAGTTTCCAGAAAACCTTTGAAACAAGTGCAATATCAGTCAAACACTCTCAATTTGCCCTTCAGCCCATATTATACCGGGTTCTAGCCAAATACAGTATTTCATTTTCAAGAAGTAGTATCAAAATACTCTGAGTGTAAAAACAATTTCACAGAAAAGACTGAGTGAAAAATCATAATATTTCAGTGAGGAAATAATGTAAAAACATCCCCCCAAGGGATAAACAGATCGGCACTAGGCCCCATACATGGCTTACAGCCCAAAAAATATCATAATATATAAATACTATTTAAGCAAAGGCTTAAAAATCGGTTTCACAACTCAATAGTCGCCTAAATAGGAAATATGTTCCAAATTTTCCAACTTTTTATCTCAAAACCCATGAAAGGGTGCATAGTCCAGGGTTTCATACCCTCAGGACAGGATTTAAAGACATTACTTACCTCAAAACTAGTCCGGAATTATTCCGCAACACGCTTTCCTCTCGAATCAACCTCCGAAGGCTCCAAATCTACCAAGTTCAGATTTTTATCATCAACATATGTTTAAGGAATAATTTCCAATTGAAAAATGTCGAATTTAACTCAAAAATCCGAAACCGGTCAAAACCTGACCCCCGAGCCCGCGTCCCTAAACTCAGAATTTTTTATAGAAAAGTGTTCTTCATATTCCCACGAGTCCGTACATATAAAGAACACAAAAATCGGAGTCCGTTTGACCTCTCAAATCGACCCTTGAAGGTCTCATAATCTCATGCCCCAAAATCCTATTTTTCTACTATTTTTCATGAATTAAAGGCTGGGATTATGGTCTATAATCACCCATAATGGAGTTTTAATGACTAGAACACTCACCTCAATGAAGAACAAGGATTTCCCTCTGCAAAATCGCCCCCAAAAGCTCTTTTCCGTACAACAATGGTGTTAAAAGGGGTTTAGGTCGCGGAGGAAATATTTAAATACTACCCAGTTAATTGTTCTCTGCGATCGCAACTTTTCCCCTGCGATCGCATAGTGTCCTCACTTCGACCTCCGCGATCGCAGCCCCAGGCACGCGATCGCATAGTGCTTTTGACCAACGACCCTACGCGCCTATAACAACCCTACGCGATCGCACTCTTCCTCACACGACCGCACTGGGTTACATGCTCGACCTCTGCGATCGCGGGCACACCTATGCGATCGCAGAGTGTAAATTCTGGCCCCTCTCAAAATGCTCTATGCGATCGCGGCTCTCTTCACGCGATCGCACTGCATTGGGCCCCTTCTACTCCGCGATCGCACCTCCCTTCTTGCGATCGCATAGAGTAATCTGAGCATGTCCATGATTAACTCTCTGCGATCGCACCACTTCACCCGCGATCGCAGTGAACAAAATCACTGTGCACAAAAACCAGAAAACCAGCAATTGTTCTAAGTCCAAATGAGTCCGTTAATCACCCGAAATCAATCCCGAGCCCCTCGGGACCCCAACCAAACTTACCAACATATCCCATAACATCATTCAAACTTAGTTGCACTCTCAAAACACCAAAACTAACATCAAAACTCCAAATTTACATCGGATTCAAGCCTAAGAACTTTGATGTTTATAAAATTCACCAATGATGCCGAAACTATCCAAATCAACTCCGATTGACCGGAAATTTTGCAGACAAGTCCAAAATGACATTACAAACCTGTTCCAACTGTCGGAATTCCATTTCGATCCCAATAGCCTATTTTCCACTGCCGACCGGAATCGCCAAAAATTAACTTTCACCAATTCAAGCCTAATTCTACACCGGACATCACAAGATTATTCTGAACACACTCCTAAGTCCCAAATCACCTAACGAAGGTATCCGAGCTATAAAATCCGCATTCCGAGGTCATTTACGAATAAGTCAACTCTTAGTTAACTTTTCCCATTTTAAGGATATTCTTAAGGACTAAGTGTCTGAATTCTCCTTTAACAATTCCGATTCCAATCCTATAAACTCCAACACATTAATAACAGAATAACCAATCTATAGTAAGTCAATAGCAACAATTATGATAAAGGTTTTACGTAACGACAGACATGGTTGTTACATTCTCCCCCTCTTAAACAAACGTTCGTCCTCGAACGAGTCTAGAAACATACCTGGAGTCTCAAACAAATGAGGATACTTGCTCTGCATTTCCCGCTCGGTCTCCTAAGTAGCTTCCTCTAATGGCTGACCTCTCCACTGCACCTTCACTGATGCTATCTCCTTAGATCTCAGCTTTCTGACCTCACGAGCCAAAATTGCTACTGGCTCCACTTCATCTGACATATCACCCTCGAGTGGAACTGTGCTGAAGTCTAACACATGAGACGGATCACCAACGTATTTTCTGAGCATCGACACATGAAACACTGGATGAACACTCGACAAGCTGGGTGACAAGGCAAGTCTATAAGCCACCTCTCCAACCTTCTGAAGCACCTCAAAAGGACCAATAAACCGAGGACTCAACTTTCCTCTCTTTACGAACCTCATAACACCCTTCATGGGTGACACTTTGAGCAGTACCTTCTCACCTTCCATAAATGATACATCCCGAACCTTCCAGTCCGCATAACTCTTCTGTCTAGACTGCGCCGTGCGAAGTCTCTCCTGAATCAACTTCACCTTCTCCAACGCATCGTGAATCAGATCTGTGCCCAATAACTTAGCCTCACCAGGCTCGAACCAGCCAATCGGAAATCTACACCTTCTACCATATAAAGTCTCGTACGGGGCCATCTGAATACTGGACTGATAGCTGTTATTATATGCAAACTCCGCTAATGGCAGAAACGGATCCCATGAACCACCAAAATCAATCTTTCAAGCCCGTAACATATCTTTCAATATCTGAATAGTCCGTTCTGACTGCCCGTCGGTCTGAGGGTGAAATGCAGTGCTCAACTCTACATCGGTACCCATACCTTTCTGTACAGCTCTCCAAAACTGAGATGTGAACTGAGTACCTCTGTCAGAAATAATAGAAACCGGAACTCCATGCAACCGGACAATCTCTTTAATGTAAATACCAGCTAACCGCTCGGAAGTATAGGTAGTACTGACAGGAATGAAATGCGCGGACTTGGTCAATCTATCCACAATGACCCAAATAGCATCAAAACCCTTTGAAGTCCGTGGAAGCCCAACTACAAAGTCCATAGTAATCCTTTCCCATTTCCACTCTGGAATATCTAACCTCTGAAGCAAACCACCTGGTCTCTGGTGCTCATACTTAACCTGCTGGCAGTTGAGACACCGTGCTACATACTCAACAATATCTCTCTTCATCCGCCTCCACCAATAATGTTGTTTCAGATCCTGATACATCTTCACGGAACCCGGATGTATAGAATACCGTGAACTGTGAGCCTCTGCTAATATCAACTCTTGAATACCATCCACGTTGGGCATGCAAATACGACCATGTATCCTCATAACTCCATCATCACCAATAGTCACATCTCTGGCATCACCCCGACGAACTCTATCCTGAAGAACCAATAGGTGCTGGTCATCATACTGTCGTGCCTTAATCTGATCAAATAGGGAAGGCCGAGAAGCCATGCTAGCTACCACCCGTGGAGGATCTGACAAATCCAATCTCACTAACTGGCCCGCTAAAGCCTGAACATCAAGGGCTAAAGGTCGCTCTGCTGCTGAAAGATAAGCTAGACTTCCCAAACTCTCGGCTCTGCGACTCAAGGCGTCGGCCACCACATTGGCTTTTCCCGGATGATACAAGATAGTCAAGTCATAGTCCTTGATAAGCTCCAACCATCTCCTATGCCGCAAATTCAAGTCCTTCTGCCTCTGCAGATACTGCAAACTATGATGATCGGTGTAAATCTCACACTGTACTCCATACAGCTAATGCCGCCAAATTTTCAAAGCAAGGACAATGGCAGCTAATTCAAGATTGTGCACTGGGTAATTCTTCTCGTGCACTTTCAACTGTCTAGACGCGTAGGCAATCACCCTACCGTCCTGCATTAACACCGCTCGCAAGCCAACTCTAGAAGCATCACAATAAACCGTATAAGAACCCGAACCAGTAGGCAACACCAATACCGGAGCTGTGGTCAATGCTGACTTGAGCTTCTGAAAGCTCTCCTCACATTCATCGGACCATCTGAATAGAACACCCTTCTGTGTCAATTTGGTCAGAGGTGAAGCAATAGAAGAAAATCCTTCCACAAAGCGACGGTAGTAACCCGCCAGACCAAGAAAACTCCAAATCTCTGTAGCTGAGGACGGTCTAGGCCAACTCTGCACCGCCTCAATCTTCTTCGGATCAACCTGAATACCCTCACTAGACACCACATGCCCCAAGAAAGCTACTGAACCAAGACAAAACTCACACTTAGAGAATGTTGCATAAAGCTTCTCCTCTCTCAATCTCTGCAACACGATTCTCAGGTGCTGAGCATGTTCTTCATGGCTACGAGAATAAACCAGGATGTCATCAATGAACACAATAACGAAAGTATCAAGGTATGGCTGAAATACGTTGTTCATCAATGGTATGAACGCTGCCGGAGCATTGGTCAGCCCAAATGACATAACCAGAAACTCATAATGATCGTATCTGGTCCTGAAAGACGTTTTCGGGATATCAGAATCCCGAATTTTCAATTGATGATACCCTGACCTCAAGTCGACCTTGGAGAATACCTTAGCTCCCTGAAGCTGATCAAATAAGTCGTCAATACGAGGCAACGGATAACGATTCTTCACTGTAACCTTATTCAACTGTCTATAATCAATACACATGCGCATCGAACCATCCTTCTTTTTCACAAACAACACCGGCGCACCCCAAGGCGATACACTAGGCCGAATGAACCCCTTATCTAAGAGTTCCTCAAGCTGCTCTTTTAATTCTTTCAACTCTATTGGTTCCGTACGGTAAGCGGGAATAGAGATAGGATGACTATCTGGCACCAGGTCAATACCAAAATCAATATCTCTGTCAGGTGGCATGCCTGGCAGGTCTGCAGGAAATACTTCTGAAAAAATCACGGACTACGGGAACAGTATCATTAGATGGAGTCTCACTACTAACATCCCTCACAAGCGCAAGATAAGATTCACACCCTTTCTCAACCATACACTGAGCCTTTAAATAAGAATCACTCTGCTAGGCACGTGCTCTATAGACCCCCTTCACTCAACTGTCGGAACTCTGGGCATAGCTAAAGTAACGGTCTTAGCGTGACAATCAAGAATCGCATGACATGGGGATAACCAATCCATGCCCAGAATTACATCAAAATCGACCATACTCAGTAGCATCAAGTCCACTCGGGTGTCCAGACCCCAAATAGATATAAGACACGGCCGATACACACGGTCCACCACAATAGTATCACCCACCGGAGTCGAAACATGAACAGAAGTAACTAGAGACTCGCGTGGCATATTCAGAAAATGAGCAAAATAGGATGAGAAATAAGAGTACATGGAACCAGGGTCAAATAAATCCAAAGCATCATTGTGACAAACTGAAATAGTACCTGTAATCACCGCATCTGACGCTACAGCATCAGGCCTATCCGGAAGTGCATAAATATGTGGCTGGCCTCCACCTGCTCGACCTCCCCCTCTAGGGCGGCCTTTAGCTTCCTAACCACCACCCCTAGCGACCTGGGTAGGTGGTGAAATAACTGGGGCTGAAGCCGAGGGCTGGACCCTCTACTGAGCTGAACTATTAGGACGACGGGGACACTGCCTCCACTCATGTCCTAACATTCCACACTCATAACAATTACCTGGAGCCGGAGATGAAAACTGACAAAAACCCCTGCCACCGTGATAACCACCAGACGAACCATGCATAGAAGAGCCTTGATAAGATGATGCTCCGGTAGAGCTTTGAGATGGAAGGGCACTAAAAGATTAACGTCCCTGATAAGCATTGCGGGGACCCTGCCCCGACGATACACCATTGTATGCTGGGCGAACTGATTGTGGAGGTCTAAATGAACGAGTTCTGTTAGGCTGAAATTGCCCTCTAGAATGGGGCACCACTGGAATTTCTTGATCCCCAAAGCCTCTTGACCTCTTTTCCCTCACGATCCTGCCTACGAACCGACTCAATATCCCGAGCAATATCAACAACCTGTTCAAATGTAACTCCAGAAACCATCTATTTGGTCATCAAAATCCGAAGCTGATACGAGAGACCATCTACAAACCTCTTAATCCTCTCCCTGTCAGTAGGGACAATCTCAGAATCATGTCTGGCTAACTCAGAAAACCTCATCTCGTACTGGGTAACTGATAATTCTCCCTGGAGCAGCTGCTCAAACTGCCTACGCTTCTCCTCTCTGTGGGACTGAGGAACATATTTCTCCAAAACGATCGTGGAGAACTGCTGCAAGGTGAGAGGTGCTGAACCAACTGGCCTACGCCTTTCAAATGACTCCCACCAAGTAAAAGCAGCACCCGCAAACTGAAATGTAACAAACGAGACTCCCCTGGTCTCCAAAATACCTGGAGTACGCAGTATCCTTTGGCATTTATCAAGAAAACCTTGGGCATCCTCACCCTCTACGCCACTGAAAGTCGGAGGCTTAAGTCTGCTGGACCGTTCCAACCTATGCTACTCATCCTCAGGCATAGCAGCGACCACAAACTCCTGAGCTGGAGCAACCGGCTGAACTGGGGCTGCTCCTGGTGCCTGAATACCCCGTATAACCTGCTCGGGTGTCCGGGCAGCTGCAGTCTGATTGCCTCCCCCGGCCTGAGCTGCAGTGGCAATAGTATACATAGCGACTGCCTGAGCCAAACTGGAACACACCGTCAATATCTTAGCCAGGGTCTCCTAAAGACCCGGAATAACAATAGGCACTCCAGTGCCTGAGCCTGTTCCGCTGGAGCACCATCGACTGGAACGTGATCCTGAACGATAGGGGGATCTTGTGGTACCACCCCGACTGGTGCCTGAGCTGTCCCCCTACCTCTACCTCGGTCTCGACCCCTTGTGGGTCTGGCCGGTGCCTGGTTACCCTGATCGGTATTGCGTGTCCTCACCATGTGTGAGAGAATGAAACAACGTAAGTTTAGATTTCAAGAATGAATAGATTGGCACGAAAGAGTTCAAGAAAATAGAGATGTTTCCTAAAAGTTCGGCAGCCTCTCGAAGATAAGTACAGCCGTCTTTGTACTGATCCGCAAGACTCTACTAAACCTGCTTATGACCGTTGAGTCGCATGTTACCCTAGGGCTCTGATACAACCTTTGTCACGACCCCAAATCCTAACAGGTCGTGATGGCGCCTATCGTGGAACTAGGCTAGCCAACCATCACCTTACTACGCGTTTATTCAATTATAACAGTTCACAATTATATAATAAGCATGCAACCATAGCATAAAAATATAAATACGTATTAGCGTCCCAATAGCAGCCTAACCAACCTCCCAAGAACTGGAGTCAAAGTCATGAGCATCTAAGAATAAATAAATCTAACTCTGCTAAAACTATAATATATGTCTCTGAATCAAATGCTAATATTAAATACGGAAGGTAAATGGAGAAGTTGTGGACGCTGGACAGCTACCTCGAAAATCCCGTGGATGTTGCTATCGAACTTGCGTCAGCAACAGCTGCGAGCTAGTACCTGGATCTGTGCACAGAGGCACATGGAGTCTTTATGAGTACGCCAACTCAGTAGTAACGAAAATAAATCACAGTCTGAGTAATATAAACACACAGAACATGTACACAATTCCACAAACCAGTAAAACACCAAGTCACCACGTAGTATTCATCAAATAATGAGTTCGAAATCAGTTTTCAGAAAAACCTTCGAAACAAGTGCAATATCAGTATATCTCAGTAAAATTCTCAGTAAAACCAGTGAGAAAACGAAGTAAATCATAGTTTGAAAACTCAGTAAAACCTTTCGTAAAACTGCCCCTCGGGCCATAATCATTTCTTGTAACCATTGCCCATCAGGCATCCTCACAATCACTCNTGGGGGTGTGTTACAGACTCCGGAGGGGCTCCTACAGCCCAAGCGCAATAATAAGCCACAACATAGCAAAATTCACACACAATATAGGACCGTGGCCTCACTCATATCATATCATCCTCACAATATAAGCCAGCAGCCTCACTCAGTCAGACATTCTCAATTTGCCCTTCAGGCCATAATATACCGGGTTCTAGCCAAATACAGTATTTCATTTTCAAGAAGTAGTATCAAAATACTCTAAGTGTCAAAATAATTTCACAGAAAAGACTGAGTGAAAAATCATAACATTTCAGTGAGTAAAATAGTAAAAACATCCCCCCAAGGGATAAACAGATCGGCACTAGGCCCCAAACATGGCTTACAGCCCAAAACATATCATAATATATAAATACTATTTAAGCAAAGGCTTAAAAATCGGTTTTGCAACTCAATAGTCGCCTAAATAGGAAATATGTTCCAATGTTTCCACCTTTTTATCTCAAAACCCGTGAAAGGGTGCATAGTCCGGGGTTTCATACCCTCAGGACAGGATTTAAAGACATTACTTACCTCAAAACTAGCCCGAAAACTATTCCGCAATGCGCTTGCCTCTCGAATCAACCTCCGAAGGCTCCAAATCTACCAAGTTCAGATTTTTATCATCAACATATGTTTAAGGAATAATTTCCAATTGAAAAATGTTGAATTTAACTCAAAAATCCGAAACCGGTAAAAACCCGACCCTAGGGCCCGCATCCCGAAACTCATAATTTTATATAGAAAAGTGTTCTTCATGTTCCCACGAGTTCGTACATATAAAGAACACCAAAATCGGAGTCTGTTTGACCTCTCAAATCGACCCTTGAAGGTTTCATAATCTCATACCCCAAAATCCTATTTTTCTACTGTTTTTCATGAATTAAAGGCTGGGATTATAATCACCCATAATCGAGTTTTAATGACTAGAACACTTACCTCAATGAAGAACAAGGATTTCCCTCTTCAAAATCGCCCCAAGAGCTCTTTTCCGTACAACAATGGTGTAAAAAAGGGTTTAGGTCGCGGAGAAAATATTTAAATACTACCCAGTTAATTGTTCTCCGCGATCGCAACTTTTCCCCTGCGATCGCATAGTGTCCTTACTTCGACCTCCGGGATCCCAGCCCCAGGCACACGATCGCACAGTGCTTTTGACCAACGACCCCACGCGCCTATAACAACCCTACGCGATCGCACTTTTCCTCACGCGACCGCACTGGGTTACCTGCTCTACCTCTGTGATCGCGGGCACACCTATGCGATCGCAGAGTGTAAATTCTGGCCCCTCTCAAAATGCTCTATGCGATCGCGGCTCTCTTCACGCGATCGCACTGCATTGGGCCCCTTCTACTCCGCGATCGCACCTCCCTTCTTGCGATCGCATAGAACAATCTGAGCCTGTCCATGATTAACTCTCTGCGGTCGCACCACTTCACCAGCGATCGCAGTGAACAAAATCACTGTGCACAAAAACTAGAAAACCAGCAATTGTTCTAAGTCCAAATGAGTCCGTTAATCACCCGAAATCAATCCCGAGCCCCTNGAATTCCATTTCGACCCCGATAGCCTATTTTCCACTGCCGACCGGAATCGCCAAAAACTAACTTTCACCAATTCAAGCCTAATTCTACACCGGACATCACAAGATTATTCTGAACACACTCCACAGTCCCAAATCACCTAAAGAATCTATCCTAGCCATAAAATCCGCATTCCGAGGTCATTTACGAATAAGTCAACTCTTAGTTAACTTTTCCCATTTTAAGGCTATTCTTAAGGACTAAGTGTCTGAATTCTCATTTAACCATTCCGATTCCAAGCCTATCAACTCTAACACATTAATAACAGAATAACCAATCTATAGTAAGTCAATAGCAATAATTATGATGAATGTTTTACGTAGCGACGGACCGGGTCGTTACATTAACACAATCAAGTAGGCAAGGAAGCAATTAATCAAAAAGGGACAGTAACACTTAGGAAAAAAAACTGTGAGGAAAAACCTAAACACGAATCAATTAAGCTAATCGTTCGTGATTAAATTTCAATAAAGAAAAATAACCGGAACACTTAACTAATTAACATTGATCAACGGAGAATTCTAAACTAAACATGGTTGCATGACACGAAATAGTGGTTCACATAGGGTTTCATAAAGAAAAATACAAAAAGATACAAAGGGAAGAGGGGAGTACCAGTGATAGGGCTTGGTCGGATTCCGGTGACTTGCCGGAGTTTGCCCGGACTCCGGTGAGTTCAAAAGTGACTCCCACTTGCATGAATCGATGTCTCTTGTCAAGAGCCATCGACTCATGTGAGTTTGAGTCACAGAGTCGTGGAAAATCTGCCTTAAAAGGATTTTGGTTTTTTTTTCTTCAGATTCCCAGATTTGAAATAAGTCAAAATCTGGTGGTTTTTAGGGAAAACTAAGAGTGGGAGGTGGTTGAGGAGGAGGAGAATATTGTAGGATTAAAGTTTGGGGCTGTTTGGTGGAGCTCCGCCGCCGGTGACGATTTCCGGCCGGCAGAGATGGGGCGGTGTGATGACCCAAGGGGTTATTTTATAAAATTAGACTTTGTTCCATGCTAAATAACCATTAAAAGACTAAAATGAGATACCTCAATTTACGTGCGCAGTGCGGGCGTGAAACCGGAAAGCTTTTATGTGAAAATATGAGAAATAGTGATTTTTAGAATTTAAATTTGATAAAAGTTGACTATGGTCAACATTTTGAGTAAACGGACCCGGATCCGTATTTCGACGATCCTGGGCGGTCGGCAGTAAAATATGGCACTCGGGTGTATGCCCGGAAATGAACTCCGAGGTCCCAAACCTTAGAAATCAATTTTTGAAAGAAATTATTTTGCTGAAATGTACATGAATTAAAGAAAAGAAATAATATTTAAAATCATTGGTATCGGGTCCGTATTTTGGTTCCAGAGCCCGGTACAGATTCGTTATGATAATAAAAGGCTAACTGTGAAATTTGGGAAAAAACTGAGTTCGTTCGACGTGATTCGGACATCCGGTTGAGAAACTATGAACTTTAAGAGTATTTGATTAAAATGATGAGTTTTGAGGTTAAATTCTTAGATTTACATATTATTTTCATGATTTTATCGCACGAGCAAGTCCGTATGATATTTTTAGACTTGCGTGCATGATTTGTTTGGAGCCACGAGGACTCGGTTGAGTTTCGGATAGGCCACGGGGTGTTTTACACTTGAAGATAACTGATGGTTTTTCCAGTTCTGGTGTCCAGGTATTTTCCCAAGCCTTAGAAATCAATTTTTGAAAGAAATTATTTTGCTGAAATTTACATGAATTAAAGAAAAGAAATAATGTTTAAAATCATTGGTATCGGATCCGTATTTTGGTTCCAGAGCCCGATACAGATTCGTTATGATAATAAAAGGCTAACTGTGAAATTTGGGAAAAAACGGAGTTTGTTCGACATGATTCGGACATCCGGTTGAGAAATTATGAACTTTAAGAGTATTTGATGAAAATGATGAGTTTTGAGGTTAAATTCTTAGATTTACATAATATTTTCATGATTTTATCGCACGAGCAAGTCCGTATGATATTTTTAGACTTGTGTGCATGATTTGTTTGGAGCCACGAGGACTCGGTTGAGTTTCGGATAGGCCACGGGGTGTTTTACACTTGAAGATAACTGCTGATTTTTCCAGTTCTGGTGTCCAGGTATTTTCCCAAGCCTTAGAAATCAATTTTTGAAAGAATTTATTTTGCTGAAATTTACATGAATTAAAGAAAAGAAATAATGTTTAAAATCATTGGTATCGGATCCGTATTTTGGTTCCAGAGCCCGATACAGATTCGTTATGATAATAAAAGGCTAACTGTGAAATTTGGGAAAAAACGGAGTTTGTTCGACATGATTCGGACATCCGGTTGAGAAATTATGAACTTTAAGAGTATTTGATGAAAATGATGAGTTTTGAGGTTAAATTCATAGATTTACATGTTATTTTCATGATTTTATCGCACGAGCAAGTCCGTATGATGTTTTTAGACTTGCGTGCATGATTTGTTTGGAGCCACGAGGACTCGGGTGAGTTTCGGATAGGCCACGAGGTGTTTTACACTTGAAGATAACTGCTGGTTATTCCAGTTCTAGTGTCCAGATATTTTGACCTGTGCGATCGAATAGGAAAGTCCGCGATCGCATAGAGTAAAATTTAGAGGTCCTGTTTGGTACCCTGTGCGAACGCAACTCAGTGCTTGCGATCGCGGAGCACAGCCTGGGCCAAGTTGTGTGATCACACAGCATACAGTGCAAACACACTGAGTAAATCAGGCCTGGGGGAGGGGAGGTTTTACCCTGTGCGATCACACCCCTCCCCATGCGAACGCACTACACAATTTTCCCTTACCCTGTGCGATCGCACCTCATTATTCGCGATCGCACAGTTGCCTAGCCCAACTAATATAAATACCTGTTATAGTACTGGCACAACACTTTCTTCTCCAATTTTTTGAAGTTCCAGCCCCAAAAACGAGTTTTCTTCAACAATATTCATTCTCAATTCATAGGTAATCAATTCCAAACCTTGTTCTTTCAATTCATAAGTAAAAACAAAGAATTTTCATGGTAAAAATCTAGGATTTGGTTAGAATTAGGGAATTTTGTAAAAAATTGAATTTTTATATCAAATTAAGGCCGAATTTCAAAACTAATAGCATATTGGGGTTCGTGGGTGAATGGGTAAACGTAATTTGGTCCGAACCCTGAGTTTTGATCAAGCGGGCCCGTGGTCAGATTTTCACTCTTTTTTTGAGAAAAGCTTAGGAAAAATTATATTTTCAATAAAGTTAGTTCCTTTAGCATTAGTTAATGATAGTAAGTTAATTTTGATTAGATTCGAGCAATTTAGAGGTGAATTCAAAGGAAAAAGCAATAATTGAGCAGTGAGTGGCCTGCGGAATTGAGGTAAGTATTTGGTCTAACTTTGGCTTGAGGGAATAGGACTCCCCACTTAATTGTTATATGAAATGCATGGGAGTGGTGTATAGGTGTGGTGACGAGTATCTACGCACCACCCAAATTGGTTGTTAAACATGACCCCCTTTCCCGTTCCTCACTTATTTGATCATTGTCTTAATTGTTATATGTTCATTATTGTTTCTATGACTAGTTGGCCTTGTTGATCTGTTGTTAGATATTGTTGTGATTATTTGGAAAGGGTATTGGTTGTTTGAGCTGGTTTCCTTATGATATATAACGGTTGAGAGGTTTGGTATTGTTATTTTTTTATGGAATAAATGTGTATATATTTTGATATTCTTGTTGGTTTCATGGTTGAGAGGTTATTGATGAAATCATGAGAAAAATGCAGTTTATTATTTATAATTGTTGAAACAAATGTATTGTGAAAGGCTTTGCCTGATTTGTGAAATTTTGAATAAACTAATATGATGTGTCTGGTGGGAGCGGGTTGCACGCTGCAACAAGGAGTGATAAAGGAGGACAGGTGGGATCGGGGTGCACACCGCAACAGGAGTAATAAGGGAGATATTTTAGGGAGGAGCAATAAGGAGGACAGGTGGGAGCGGGTTGCACACTGCAACAAGGAGTGAAAAGAGAGGATATTTACATTTATATTGTACTAATTTTTCAAGAAAAAGAGAATCAAAGTTTTGAAAAGCTAAAATGTTTATTTTATTACAATTTAAATATTTTAGTACTTTTTTTATTTAAAGTTAAAGTTTAGAACTCTGAAGAGATATTTGAGAATTGGTTATAGCTGAGTTATTTTATTTTATTTGGTTGCAACACTTAATTATCTATTTGTTTAGATTTATTTCTTGCTCATTATTTATTTTTGATAAAGATTATAATGTTGAAGCCCGACTTAGCCCCGTCACTACTTCGCCGAGGTTAGGCTCGGCACTTATTCAGTACATGGGGTCAGTTGTACTGATACTACACTTTGTTCTCTTTTGCACAGATTCAGGTTCTATTCAGCAGTAGAGGATTTCAGGACGACTACCCGATTCGTCTGGAGATACGAGGTACATCTGCCGGCGTTCGCAGATATCCGAGAGTCTTCTCCTATATCTACATACACTATTTTATTTTATTCAGAACAGTTACACTATTTCTTTCAGCCATGATTTGTAGTATTCTTTAGTAGTTCGTGGATTGTGACACCAGACCCTGGGGTAGTCCTAGAGTTGTTATTATAATTAGTTCGTGGTTCGTTTCATTTAATCGGTCGGTTTTATTATTTTATTTTATGGTTGTTGGGAATTAATTGGATTAAGTTCATTTAAATTAAATTATTTGTGCTAAAGTAATTAATTAAGGAAAATTAGTTAATCGACTTCTAACATTGGCATGCCTAGCAAGTGTGGTGTTAGGCGCCATCAAGATCACTAAGGTTGGGAATTTGGGTCGTGACAAGTTGGTATCAGAGCACTAGGTTTACTTAGGTCTCACAATCCACGAGCAAGCTTAGTAGAGTCTGAAGGATCAGTACGGAGACGTCTGTACTTATCTCTCAGGGGCTATTGAGTTAGGAAACAACTCCATTTTATTTCTATTGTATCGTGCCATTCTTGTATCTCAAATACTGATTTGGATTCTTCTATTCTCTTTAAGATGGTGAGAACACGTGCTTCATCTTCCGCTGACCAGAATTTCGGACCTCCAGCAGCAACAACTCCTACTAGGGGCAGAGGCCGAGGCCACGCATGAGGCCGAGGCAGGGGCAGGACTTAGCCCATTGCTCAGGCAGCAGCCACAACAGAGGAACCGCAAATTGAGATTAATGAGGGGGTTCCGGCTCAGACTGTCCCAGCGGGACCAACTCAGGGTCCCGAGGGGTTTATTGCTACCCCATTTCTTGAGGATGTTTTGGTCCGTTTAGTGGGCCTTATGGAGAGTGTGGCCCAGACTGGCACTTTTCCTGTTGCAACAACCGTATCTTAGGCTGGAGGAGGGGTCCCGACTCCTACTACCCACACTCCAGTTCAGACTATTCCTCAGGTTCAAACTCTAGTGGCCAATCCCATTGGGGTAATTCAGCCAGTTGCAGCAGTGTCGCCCGCTAATGGGGCAGCCATGTCATCAGATGCTTTGTGGAGACTTGATAGGTTCATGAAGCTATTTCCTGTCCATTTCAGTGGTGCTACTTCAGAGGACCCTCAGGAATATCTGGACAGTTGTCATGAGGTGTTGCGTAATATGGGTATTTTAGAGACCAATGGGGTCAATTTTGCAGCTTTTCAAATGACTGGTTCCACCAAGAAATGGTGGAGAGGTTATTTGTTGACTAGGCCAGTGGGATCACCAGCTCTGACTTGGGATCAGTTTTCTTATCTCTTTTTGGAGAAGTTCTTACCTGTCACTACTCGAGAGGATACGCGTCATTAGTTTGAGCGACTCTAGCAGGGTAACATGACGGTGACTCAGTATGAGACTCGTTTCGTGGATCTAGCTAGACATGTTATGCTTATATTTCCCACCGAGAGGAAAAGGGTCAGACGGTTTATTGATGGCCTTGCTCAGCACATCAGGTTGCAGATGGCCAAGGAGACAGGATCCGAGATTTCTCTTCAGGATGCAGCTAATATAGCAAGGAGGGTTGAGTCAGTTCTTGGGATGGGAGGTCAGGGGTCAAACAAGAGACCTCGCCATTTCGGTGTTTTCAGTAGTGCCTCATCTGGAGGCGGGACTTCATTTAGCAGAGGCCATTCCATTCAGCACTACAGGTTCCACATGATACTTCAGGGGGTCGTGGTTCTTATGTATCTCATTGTGCTCAGCCAGTCTACAGTGCTCCTTCAGCTCCTATTAGAGCACCTCCTCTGCAGAGTTATTATCGTGGTCAGCCGGTTCGTTAGGGTCAATCCTCATATCAGGAGGGATGTTTTGAGTGTGGTGAATATGGGCATGTTCGGAGAGCTTGTCCGAGATTTCTGAGTAGTCAGCATCAGTACCAGGGATCTTGTGCCATAGTTCCGGCACCAGCTGCAGTACCACCTGCCCAGCCAGCAAGGGGTAGGGGTCAGGTAGTCAGAGGTAGAGGCCATAATGTTAGAGGTGGAGGACAGATAGTTAGAGGTGGAGGTCAGCCTGCTAGAGGTGGAGGTCCTCCCAGAGGTGTGGTTCAGGGTGGTGGGGCTCCGCCCCGACTATATGCTTTTCCAGCTAGGCCTGAGGCAGAATCCTCCGACTTTGTTATTACAGGTATCATCCCAGTTTGTGATAGAGCTGCTTCCATTTTTTTTTGATCCGGGGTCTACCTATTCGTATGTTTCGTCCTATTTTGCCTCGTATTTGAATGTGCCCCGTGATCCCTTGCGTGTTCCAATTTATGTGTCTACACTGGTGGGGGATGCTATTGTTGTAGATCGAGTATATCGTTCGTGCTTGGTAGTCATTAAGGGTCTTGAAACTAGTGTTGATCTTTTACTCCTAGACATGGTTGACTTTGATATTATATTGGGCATGGATTGGTTGTCGCCCTATTATGCCATTTTGGACTGTCATGCCAAGACAGTTACTTTAGCCTTACCGGGGTTGCCTCGATTAGAATGTAAAGCGACTCCTAGTCGTTCTCCCAACTGGGTAATTTCATATGCTAAGGCTCGTCGCATGGTAGAGAAAGGGTGTTTGGCTTATTTGGCTCATATTCGTGGTTATGATGCTGAGGTATCTTCTATAGAGTTAGTTCCTATCGTGCGTGAGTTTCCTGAGGTATTCCCTGCAGACCTACCGGGTATGCCGCCCGACAGGGATATTGATTTCTGTATTGATGTGGCTCCGGGCACTCAGCCCATTTCCATTCCTCCATATCGGATGGCCCCACCAAAATTGAAAGAATTGAAAGAACAGTTACAAGATTTGCTAGATAAGGGTTTCATAAGACCCAATGTCTCGCCTAGGGGTGCACCGATTTTGTTTGTAAATAAGAAAGATGGGTCAATGAGAATGTGCATAGACTATAGGCAGCTGAATAAAGTTACTATCAAGAATAGATATCTGTTTCCAAGGATTGATGAGCTATTTGATCAGCTTCAGGGTGCTAGAGTGTTTTCGAAAATTGATTTGAGGTCAGCCTACCATCACCTGAAGATTAGGACGTCCGATATTCCTAAGACAGCCTTTCGTACGAGGTATGGGCACTATGAATTTTTGGTTATGTCTTTTGGGCTGACTAATGCTCCAACGACCTTTATGGACTTAATGAATCGGGTTTTCGAGCCACATCTGGACTCTTTTTTTATCGTGTTCATTGATGACATTCTTATATACTCCCGCAGTCGGGAAGAGCATGAGAAGCATCTCCGTATAGCACTCCAGACTTTAAGGGATAATCAGTTGTATGCTAAGTTTTCTAAATGTGAGTTCGGGTTAGCTTCCATAGCCTTTTTGGGTCATATCGTATCAGCTGAGGGTAGTCAGGTAGATCCTAAGAAGATAGAGGCAGTCAAGAACTGGCCTAGACCCACCACAGTCATGGAGATTAGGAGTTTCTTGGGTTTGGCCGGTTACTACCGTCATTTTGTGGAGGGTTTTTTATCCATAGAAGCTTCAATGACTAAATTGACTCAGAAAGGTGCCCCATTTACATGGTCAGGCGAGTGCGAGGCGAGCTTTCAGAAGCTTAAGATAGCCTTGACTTCAGCACTGGTGTTGGTGTTACCATCAGATTCGGGTTCTTTCACGGTGTATTGTGATGCTTCTTGAGTTGGCCTTGGAGCAGTGTTGATGCAGGATGGTAGGGTGATTGCGTATGTGTCTCGTCAGTTGAAAGTCTATGAGAAGAATTATCCTGTTCATGATTTAGAGTTGGCAGCTATTGTACATGCTTTGAAAATTTGGAAGCATTATCTTTATGGCGTGCCGTGTGAGATTTTTACTGACCATCGCAGCCTCCAGTACTTATTCAAGCAGAAAGATCTAAATTTGAGGCAGCGGAGGTGGTTAGAGTTGTTAAAAGATTATGATGTCACTATATTGTATCACCCGGGGAAGGCCAATGTAGTGGCCGATGCATTGAGTAGAAAGGCGGTAAGTATGGGCAGTCTTGCGTATATCCCAGTTGGCAATAGACCGTTGGCTTCAGACATTCAGACTTTGACTAATCAGTTCGTGAGGTTGGATATTTCTCCCAGCAGTGTCTTAGCTTATACTGTCGCTCGGTATTCTCTAATTGATCGTATTCGAGAGCGGCAGGATGATGACCCACATTTGGCGGTCCTTAGGGACACGGTTCGGCACGGCGATGCCAAGCAGGGTACAGTTGGAGATGATGGCGTTTTGAGGATGCAGGGTAGGTTGTGTGTGCCTAATGTAGATGGCCTCCGTGAATTGATTCTTGAGGAGGCTTACAGCTCCAAGTATTCTATTAACCCAAAGATTTGAAACAACATTATTGGTGGAGAAGGATGAAAAAGGACATTGTGGATTATGTGGCTCGTTGCTTAAATTGTCAGCAGGTAAAGTATGAGCATCAGAGACATGGTGGTTTGCTTCAGCAGATAGAGATTCTTGAGTGGAAGTGGGAGCGTATCACTATGGACTTCGTTGTTGGGCTCCCACGGAATCAGAGGAAATTTGATGCAGTTTGGGTTATTGTGGACAGGCTGACTAAGTCAGCACACTTCATTCCAGTGGCTAGTACTTATACTTCAGAGCGGTTGGCTGAGTTGTATATTCGGCAGATTTTTCGCCTTCATGGGGTGCTCGTGTCTATCATTTATGATTGGGACGCATTTTACTTCGCACTTTTGGAGGGCAGTTCAGCGATAGTTGGGTACCCGAGTGAAGTTAAGTAGAGCATTTCACCCTCAGACTGACGGGCAATCCGAGCGTACCATTCAGATATTGGAGGACATGCATCGCGCTTATGTTATTGATTTTGGAGGTTTATGGAATCAGTTCTTCCGTTAGCGGAGTTTGCTTATAATAATCTATCAGTCGAGCATTCAGATGGCTCCTTATGAGGCGTTATATGGTAGACTCTGCAGATCGCCAGTTAGATGGTTTGATCCAGCAGAGGCTCAGTTGTTGGGTACCGACTTGGTTCAGGAGGCCTTAGATAAGGTCAAGATTATTCAGGAGAGACTTCGTGCAGCTCAGTCTAGGAAAAAGACTTATGCCGATCGTAAGGTTCGTGATGTAGCATTCATGGTTGGAGAGAGAGTATTGCTTTGTGTGTCTCCCATGAAGGGTGTTATGAGGTCTGGGAAGAAAGTCAAGTTGAGCCCTAGGTATATCGGGCCATTTGAGATTCTTGATAAGGTGGGGGAGGTAGCTTACAGACTTGCATTTCCTCCAGGGTTATCCTCAGTTCATCCGTTATTCCATGTGTCTATGCTCCGGAAATATCATGGTGACCTGTCCCACGTGTTAGATTTCAGCTCTGTCCAGTTGGACAAAGACTTGACTTTTGAGGAGGAGCGTGTAGCTATTTTAGGCCTACAGGTTCGCCAATTGAGATCTAAGAGTTTTCCTTCAGTTCAAGTGCAGTAGAGAGGCCAGCCCGTTGAGGCAACTACTTGGGAGTCTGAATCATACATGCAGAGTAGATACCCACACTTGTTTTCCACTTCAGGTAATTTTCTATGTCCGTTCGAGGACGAACGTGTGTTTTATAGGTGGAGATTGTGATGACCCAAGGGGTCATTTTATAAAATTAGACTACGTTCCATGCTAAATAACCATAAAAAGACTAAAATGAGATACCTCGATTTACGTGCGCAGTCCGGGCATGAAACCGAAAAGCTATTATGTGAAAATATGAGAAATAGTGATTTTTAGAATTTAAATTTGATAAAAAAATAACTTTGGTCAATATTTTGAGTAAACGGATCTGGATCCGTGTTACGACGATCCCGGGAGGTCTGCATTAAAATATTGGACTCGGGCGTATGCACGGAAATGAACTCCGAGGTCCCAAGCCTTAGAAATCAATTTTTGAAAGAAATTATTTTGCTGAAATGTACATGAATTAAAGAAAAGAAATAATGTTTAAAATCATTGGTATCGGGTACGTATTTTGGTTCCGGAGCCCGGTACAGATTCATTATGATAATAAAAGGCTAACTGTGAAATTTGGGAAAAACGGAGTTCGTTTGATGTGATTCGGACATCCGGTTGAGAAATTATGAACTTTAAAAGTTTTTTGATGAAAATGATGAGTTTTGAGGTTAAATTCATAAGTTTACATGTTATTTTCATGATTTTATCGCACGAGCAAGTCCGTATGATGTTTTTAGACTTGCGTGCATTATTTGTTTGGAGCCACGAGGGCTCGGGTGAGTTTCGGATAGGCCACAGTGTGTTTTACACTTGAAGACAACTGCTGGTTTTTCCAGTTCGGGTGTCCAAGTATTTTGACCTGTGTGATCGCATAGGAAAGTCCGCGATCGCACAAACTAAGAATTAGAGGTCCTATTTGGTACCCTGTGTGAACGCAACTCAGTGCTTGCGATCGCGGAGCACAGCCTGGGCCAAGCTGTGCGATCGCACAGCATACAGTGCAAACACACTGAGTAAATCAGGCCTGGGAGGAGGGAAGGTCAATACCATGTGCGATCGCACCCCTCCCCATGCGAACGCACTGCACAATTTTCCCTTACCCTGTGCGATCGCACAGTTGCCCAACCCAGCTAATATAAATACCTGTTAAAGAACGGGCAGAACACTTTCTTCTCCAAATTTTCGAAGTTCCAGACCTAAAAACAAGTTTTCTTCAACAATCTTCATCCTCAATTCATAGGTAATCAATTCCAAACCTTGTTCTTTCAATTCATTGCTATTTTGCATCACTTTTAAAGCAAAAATAAAGAATTTTTATGGTAAAAATCTAGGATTTGGGTAGAATTAGGGAATTTTGTAAAATATTGAATTTTTATATCAAATTAAAGTCGGATTTCAAAACTAATAGCATATTTGGGTTCGTGGGTGAATGGGTAAACATAATTTGGTCCAAACCCCGAGTTTTGATCAAGCGGGCTCGGGGTTGGGTTTTCACTTTTTTTTTTTAGAAAAGCTTAGGAAAAATTATATTTTAAATAAAGTTAGTTCTTTTAGCATTAGTTAATGATAGTAAGTTAATTTTGATTAGATTCGAGCAATTTAGAGGTGAATTCAAAGGGAAAAACAATAATTGAGCAGTGAGTGGCCTGCGGAATTGAGGTAAGTGTTTGGTCTAACTTTGGCTTGAGGGAATAGGACTCCCCACTTGTTTGTTATGTGAAATGCATGGGCGTGGTGTATAGGTGTGGTGACGAGTATCTATGAACCACCCAAATTGGTTGTTAAACATGATCCCCTTTCCCGTTCCGCACTTATTTGATCATTGTCTTAATTGTTATATGTTCATTATTATTTCTATGATTAGTTGGCCTTGTTGATCTGTTGTTAGATATTGTTGTGATTATTTGGAAAGGGTATTGGTTGTTTGAGCTGGTTTCCTTGTGATATATAACGGTTGAGAGGTTTGGTATTGTTATTTTTTTATGGAATAAATGTGTATATATTTTGATATTCTTGTTGGTTTCATGGTTGAGAGGTTATCGATGAAGTTATGAGAAAAATGCAGTTTATTATTTATAATTGTTGAAACAAAAGTATTGTGTAAGGCTTGGCCTGATTTGTGAAATTTTGAATAAACTGATATGATATGTCTGGTGGGAGCGGGTTGCACGCCGCAACAAGGAGTGATAAGGGAGGACAGGTGGAATCGGGTTGCACGCCGCAACAGAAGTATTAAGGGAGATATTTTAGGGAGGACAAGTGGGAGCGGGTTGCACGCCGCAACAAGGAGTGAAAAGGGAGGACATTTACATTTATATTTTACTGATTTTTCAAGAAAAAGAGAATCAAAGTTTTGAAAAGCTAAAATGTTTATTTACTACTATTTAAATATTTTAGTACTATTTTTATTTAAAGTTAAAGTTTGGAACTCTGAAGAGATATTTGAGAATTGGTTATAGCTGAGTTATTTTATTTTATTTGGTTGCAACACTTAATTATCTATTTGTTTAGATTTCTTTCTTGCTCATTATTTATTGTTGATAAAGATTATAATGTTGAAGCCCGACTTAGCCTCGTCACTACTTCGCTGAGGTTAGTCTCGGCACTTACTTAGTACATGGGGTCAGTTGTACTGATACTACACTCTGTGCTCTTTTGCACAAATCCATGTTCTATTCAGCTGTCACGACCCAAAACCTGGTTCAGGTCGTTATGGCACCTAACGGCGAGGTTAGGCAAGCCAACATATAAATCCCCAGGAGTTACTACCCCAGAACTCGATTATTCCAGTTATTTACAATTTATAACAAATGAAATACGTAATGTAGCAGCGGTATGAGGTAAGGCCGTAGATACAAGCTGAACCACAGCTAGGCCAAATATGTACCACCCCGAAACCCAACATAACTACAACAAGTGTGTGCCAGGACTAGTGTCACAGTGTCAACGGGCGGCTACATAGATACCACAACTGAAATACATATACATAAATATACAAGCCTCAGTCTGGGACAAAAGACTGAGCAAAATTAAATTAGAAGGCTCCAGGGGTGCTGTCAGGATGACGCCAAGAAGACA
>ML295928.1:791-15712 GCA_005239495.1 Nicotiana undulata | reverse complement strand
GTGTGCTCATACTACACTTCTGCACATTTTTGTGTGCAGATCCAGGTTCATATTGTAGTAGCTGCGTGAATGATTGCCGTGGAGACTCAAGGTAACATGTTGATGCGTTCACAGGCTTCAGAGTCACCTCCTATTTTTATCCAGCTGTTGTAATTATTTCCAAACAGTTGTATTTAGAAGTCGTAGAAGATTCGTAGAGCTTATGACTTGTATTACCGGTTTTGGGAAAATTTGTAAATTCTGTCAAGTTTTTATATCGAGACTGTTAGTTTTCCCTTTTATTATTGTTGTTATTCAGTACTGTTAGTCTTACCTAGTCCCTAAGACTATGTGCCATCAAGATACTCAACGGAGGGAAATTTGGGTCGTGACACAAAGACACATAAAAATTACAAAGTTTGATGGAAGAAAGATAAAACCCGGCCTCCACGGCGGCTCTATGCTCTCTCTTCGCCAAAAGTTACTCTAAAAACGTTCTCCCCCGCCAAAATAGGTTTAATACCCCATTTATACGAGTTGGGATCGTGTAGTGCCGAAATAATCTTGTCCCCGATGAAATAGGATTAATCCCGCTTCCAGCGTCTAGGGCAGCGCCTAGCGCTAGCCCTGGCGCCAAATCCAGTAACGTTTCACGTTTTCCCCCTCTGTCAAGTTTGCCTTAGCTTTAGTTCTCTTATTTATTTTTTGCTTCCACTTGGAGGGACAAACAACAAAGGGTGTCCCCCCTTGTCTTCTTATTTTTTTTTCTTCCGTATTTTATTCAATTTTGCTCCAAATCTCTTTATTTTCACACTGCTTTATTCCTACATAGTTAAAATTTAATATTAGGCATATATATATATATATATATATATATATATATATATATATATATATATATATATATATATATATATATATATATATACTACAATTAGTACTCAAAAGATGATTAAAAGTACTAGAATGTAAGGTAACAATGGGTAAATATATGTATTGTTTAGCCGAACATCACTACCCTACACTTAAAACGTTGCTCGTCCTCGAGTCAACCAACAATTTGCATTATTCTTGAGCACTTTATATTTACACATTTAAAGCACACTACACCAATAACCATGGTTGATAGCAACAATTAAACTGTAGCATATGCAATTACTTACACTTCCCTTTACTTATGTCATTCTTCAACAATATTCACAATAAAGACAACGTGCTCATAAAAATCCTAGCCTAAAAACCCGACTCAATGTCACAATGCACTCATGGCTTGAACACCCAACATCTTACAGAAGTCTAATAATATTACCTATCCCTCGTGAAACCAAGTGTCCTCACAACAAAAGCTAAGAGAGTATAAGATGAATCCACAGATCCGAATCAAAAGCTCAAATATATTTTAAGGGCTCACATATATCAAAGAAAGTCACTCACTCTCACAAAGAAGTCACATGCATGCAATCAGCACCATAGGCTTGCCCATAATGTAAATCTGTACTAATACAGGCTCGCTCGATCTATAATCAATTATAATTTTTCATGGTTGTATGTGGACTAAGAGACGGGTAGGATATATTTTAGAAATAGTAGCTAACCCTCCTAGGCACTTTAACACATTACCAAATAACTTAACCGCAAATTCTTCAATCCACTTCAATTTCACAAACAATTTTACCCCCAAAAACGTTCCCTTCTTCTTTAAGCACTAATTCATATCCCACTAGCAAGATCAGGATATCAATTTATTCATCTATATTTTTCTTTTTCCCTTTTTCCAGTTTTTTCTATTCTTTTTTTTTTCCAACTATTATTTGTTTTTAAAATTTCGCTAGTGGTGTGCTATTTTACAAAATAAGTGCATCTTTCTCCCTTTCATTGGTTCCACTCTAGATCCACACAAACCCCTTCCTTACTTTTTTTTAGAGATCATTTCACAATTAAAGTGCTTTAAGAGGTAAAATGATCAAAACAATGTCAATTAAGAACAAAAGGATATAGGCTTGTAATGTGGGTGCCAAATAAAAGTCTATAGGCTCAAAAGGGTAACTAGGGATAAATTTTAGTTGTGATATGCACTAAGTTCAAAAAGATAAAAGAAGACCTAAAATCATTTTTCAAACCGAGCATCACCTAAAATTTCGCTTCAACTCACATACCGGGCAAGTTTTAGACAGAAGTACAATACATGAACTACACAAAAATCTCACCCCACATGGCACATGACTCACTAAGGATGGTCTCATTCCAACTCTCAACAAATGCAAGTATTCACAGAGCCACGAGATATTAACCATTAAGCACAAACTGAACACAAGTTAAGTAGAAGAGACATAGGCGTCACAAGACATGCTATCCAATATATAAAGGCATCATGCTCAATTTCAAACACATAGGGAAGATATTGCACGTTCCAAAGTCTAAATATGCTACTATCAAACAAGTCAAAGGCGCCTAGGTTCATTATTCTTCCTCCATTTATTTCTTGAATGTTAAAATCTACTCTAAAAATAAAATAAAAAACTATCACCCGGTTCAAAGTACATCCCATGTAAAAGAACAGAGGCACAAAGAAAAAACACTGGGGATTATTACTACCTAAAGAAAGCTAAAAGACATGTTTTTGTATTATTCTTTTTTTAAAATATTTTTTTTTGTTTTTGGTTAGACTTTAATCCCTCAAGAAAACTGTCTAGAAGATTAAGTTCAATTTTTTTAATTTTTTTTATACTTTCTTTTTCGACTTTTTCTGATTTTTCACATTTAAAAAAGGAAGAATAAAAAATTAAGCTATTAAAACTACTACTAAATAAGAAGCTAAAATCAAAATAAGAAGTTAACATTTTTCCTAACACACTACTACTAATTATCTAGAGGAATTCTCACACCCCACACTTAAAAGAGTGCAATGTCCCTAATGCACAAATAAAGCAGAACAATAACGAGGATGGACAAGAAACTCCCCTAAAGGCCGAAGCAATAGCGGCTCACGGGGTACTGAGACTTCTCCCAAGCAGGATCCTTTGTGCGGGCACCCCACACTTAGTTCTAACCATCCGGCTCACTTTTTCAAACTTCCTATGGCTTTGCTCCCTATGCTCAAAATCCAAGAAAATAAAACAATACTACAAAAATAATACAATAAGAAAAAAATTCATAACTAAAAGTAAGCAGTAAAGCTGGGTTGCCTCCCAACAAGCGCCTAATTTAACGTCGCGGCACGACGTGAACCACTTTTTTCTCCACCTTGAACTTATGAATTGTACCCCTAACATGGCATCCAGTCTGCGGCTACGCCCCAGTGGTGGGGCTACAAAGATAACCAGGCTAAATAATAAAATTTTCAACTCGGCCTTCAGATAAGAAATGTAATATTTGCGGTTTGGCACAACAAATTCAAGAATATAGGCAATCTCATCCTCACCCTTTAACTCCCCATAGGCTCAGATTACTCGATTACTATCTTACTATCTAAACACAATGTGGAAAAATAATTGGAATGAGGTCTAAGGCGCCCCAACTCATGAATTGTACTACTTTTACATCCTCATATTTACATGCATGTGAAGACCCAAAAGGTCATCCTGTATTTTATAAGTCAAAATTGTGTTCCGAGGTCTGGAAAACCTCTTTTTATCTCACCTCGATTTGCGTACACAGCTAAGGCGGGAAGCTTTTACGTGAAAAACTGAGAAAAGTGAGAGTTTTGTTTTTGAAATTTGATTTAAGTTGACTTTGGTCAACATTTTTGGTAAATGGACCCACACCCATGATTTGACAGGCCCGGAGGGTCTGTAGAAAAATATGGGACTTGGGCATATGCCCGAAATCGAATTTCGAGGCCCCAAGCCCGAGAAATGATTTTTTGAAAGAAATTATTTTTCTGAAAAATATAAAGGATTTTGGAAATTTGATTATGTTTGAAATATATGGTATCGGGCCCGTATTTTGGTTCCGGATCCCGATATATGTTCAATATGATAATTATGATATGTCTATAAAATTTGGTAAGAAACAGAAGTCGTTTGCCGGGATTCGGACACGTAGTTGTAAAATTTGATCTTTTGGAAGTTTTGGAACTTTTCTTTGATTTTAAGGCTAAATTTGTTTTTTAAGATGCTATTTTGGCGATATGATCGCACGAGTAAGTCTGTAGGATATTTTTGAGGTTGTGTACATGTTTGGTTTGGAGCCCCGAGGGCTCGAGTGAGTTTTGGGTTGGTTTCGGGGTGTTTGAACTTGGAAAATCGTTGTTGGTGCACCAGTTCTGGTGTGCCCGCACTTGCGAGCCTAGGGCCGCAGGTGCGAGACCGCAGATGCGCATTTTGGTTCACAGGTGCGGTCCCCTCGCAAATGTGTACCCTTCTTCTGCAGAAGCGGTTCCGCAGGAGTGGATAATCTTTCCGCAGGTGCGACCTCCTGTGAGACTATCCATTTCCGTAGGTGCGATCGAATTTTCGCACCTGCGAGAGCGCATGTGCGACCCAAGCACCTCAGGTGCGAGGGTCGGGCAGTGAAGTTGTAAAAACAGTAACAAAAATGAGATTTCTTCAAAACTTCATGACTTCTTCTCTAAAACTCGAACTTGCGCGATTTTTGAAGAGGGATTTCACTACAAAACCATAGGTATGTATTCTTAGACTTGTTTTCTTAAACTTCCATTAACACCCATTAGATTTCTTGGCCTAAATCATGTTCTTAAGGGTAGAAAATTAGGAATTTGGGTAGAGTTAGGGCTTTTTAAATAATTGGAATTTAGACCTCATTTTGGGATCGGATTTTAAAACTAATTACATATTCGGGCTCGTGGGTGAATGGGTGATCGGGTTTTGGTCCGAACCTCGTGTTTTGACCAAGCAGGCCCGGGGTCGATTTTTGATGTTTTGGAAAGGATGCTAGGAAATCTATAATTAAGGAATTGAATTGTTTGGCGTTTATTGATGTTATTAAGTCGATTTTATCTAGATACAATTGATTTGGAGTCAAATTCAAAAGGAAAAACGGTGATTGAGGCTTGATTTTTGTCGTGGAAGTCGAGGTAAGTGTATGGCTTAAACTTAGCTTGAGGGAAGAGGTGTTGTGTCTTATTTGCTCTGTGTGAATACCATGTTCAACGTATTAGTGAGGTGACGAGTACCTATACATTGGTGTCAAGCATGCCCGTGAGTCGATATTATGAATTAAGTGGTTTTCATTGATATTTACTGTGTTATAGCTTGAGTTTCACTTTGTGGTTAGTCATTTTGGTGGAAATTCTTGGTAATGAACATTGTTGAGTATTGGGTTCAGTTGAGAAACTTTATGTGAAGGTATGTACTTGAGTGAGATTGGTTATAGCTGTGTCCCTTGCCGAGATGGTGATATTTCTACTGTTGTGCCCTTGCCGGGATGTTATGATTTATTATTATGGTTCATATCGTTGATTTTTCCTTGCCAAACTTCTGTATTTGATATTGTTTGGGTGAGGAAAAGTGTAAATCACGAAGGGTGATGGCGAATATTGATTTGGTGAGGAAGAGTGTAAAGCACGAAGGGTGATGTTGTGTATTGATTATTGTGAGGATGAGAGTGTAAAAGCACGAAAGGTGATGTCGTGCCGTATTATGATATTAAAATCACGAAGGGTGATGTCGTGCCTTTTTTATTGATTATTGTTGCCACGCCCCAAACTAGGGGAGGCACGACTGGCACTCGATACGGTATTTGATCGAGTTAGCCACTAAACATACTAGCTAACTAAACTGGGGGCCCAACAGATCGGGCAGCACAACATCTGAAATACTAAGCCTGGACCGTTAAGGTCATGACCTGAATAACAATAAGCCATATAAACAAAGGTAGACAAGCCAAAATAATAAAGTACTAGCTGGCCGACGAGGCCGCGACTGAAGACATACATGCCTACACACATATATATACATGCCAAGCCTATGGGCCAGAGACTGAAAGCTGGAAAAAAACACAGAGTACTGTGTCCACAATAGCCTCTAAGAGTGTCATAAGCACTATCGGGGCCTTTGCACTGTCGGGACAAGGCCCTGACTATACCCAAACTATACAACAAAAGTAACCATCCTATGAAAGCCCGAGGAAGAGGTGGAGCTTACCAACTCGCAGCTGAACCCCGAAATCCTAGCAGAGGGGTCGATCAGAGTGCCTATCTAGACCTGCACGCACGGAAAAAAAACGCAGTGTCCCTAGGCAACGGGACATCAGTACGAATAAAAATGTACTGGTATGCAAGGCAGAAAGTAGAATCATACATAGCTGATGTAAAAAGGGTAATAGAGATAACACTTGACACTGAAACTCTAATAGCCTCCATGGCCGACATATGACCTCATAGTAATCAAATATGCATGGTATGCTCGCGTAATCGTATGTCGTGAATACATATATATATTGAGGCAAATGCATGACATACCCAACCAAATGCTAGCAATGGCGGTCTCTCCCGGTAGCTAACCGGTATCATATTGCCAACCTGTGGCCATGTGTAAAATATATATAGTCTTTCGGGCAAATAGGCCCCTTACCTCCAATTGTAGCTCGAAGTCCATGCACAATATGCCATCTATGATATGAACTTTGAATGCACATAATAGGCCGTAACAAGAACTTAGCCAATCTTGGCTCATTGGTACTCTTATTCTCATAATCTCATAATCACCTCCGTATCGCATACAAATGTCTCGTGGAACCTCATATATATTTTTTGAATAAGCTTGAAAACATAACTCGACTTTTAGAAAGATAACTTAACTCTGAAGATGTTCATAAAAAACTTAAGGTGCTTCACTTAGTCTTTATACCTGATTTCTTGATAATTAGTAAAAGAAAGTATTTCAATAATCAAGTGTTTTAGTAGTTTAAACATAAAAATTATATTTGAGATATTTGGAAATCGACGTATCACTTTAGAGATTTTAAAATACACTTCTACAAGGAAGAAGGACTGATCGCAAATACTAAATGCCTTTATTTTTAAGTCACACAACCCAAAGACGAATAAGAACTCATATATATGGACATATAGTTAAGAAAGCAAACAAAATGACATATATAGATGTTGAATACCCTATTTAACCGAACGAGTGGAATATCAACCTAATAGCATCATAAAAATACTTCAGCTACGATCCCAATGCCTTTCACATAAGGTCTTTCTAGCAATGGAATAGTAAAATATCACATTTGGCATCTTAGGAATTTCCCAGAATTCGTGCTAAAAGGAAAGACGGAGCTTAGCCTTAACATACCTCTCCAACGAACGTCCGAATGCCTGTAGTTCCTTCACGAAAGTTGTTCCTTACGTCCTAAGATTCGCAAACACTATATATATGCAGCTTATACGCACTTATAAACAGTTCATAATTGAGTTTAAATTGGCAGATTTTCCATATGACCCTAACTTGACGAAACATCCGTAGAACTTTGTAAAAGCGATCATAAAAGAGTCCAAAGATGATTACCTTGGCAAACTAAGTATAAAGTCTGAAGAACTAGCAAGAACAAAAAATACCTATCTTCCAAAAATAGCTCCAAACAAAGCTAATAGAAGGGGGAAATGATTCCAAAGCGTAGAGATTGCGTTTCTAGGCACGGGGGACAACTTTAACGATAGAAATCGTTAAAAACGCACCTTAATCACTCGAGAACACAATGGGACCTTGTCTTCAGCTTGCTCACTATTTTGGGACTAAAATGAAATTTTTTGGGGACTTAAAAGTTGATATTTCTGACTTATACCACTTGTTTGACCCGACCCGGTTCGCGACCCGATTTCAGCGCGGATAGTCCGCAGTAAAACTGTCATAATCTTTTACTCCGATGTCACATTTTACTACGATGTCAGTTTGATGTGAGGTGTTTTTGGTTGCGAACTAGACTCGTAGACCTTCGATTTGGTAGGTTGTGGGTCCCATAACTCGTTATATATTGGGAGAAATGATCTGATACATTTGACCCAAAGTTTAGAAAATATATTAATGTAACTTGTGAAGACCTATTCCAACTTCTGTTCCACAACTTGCTTGGCTTCAAAACCTATCACACGACTATCATATGACAAAATTAACTCATAGAATAACCTCCTTATAATTTAATGAACCATAGTCTCACCCTAAAGTACATGTTATAACATTCCAAACTCGTTGACTTTTGATGAAATTTATTTTCTTCAGTTGGTTTAGCTTCTAAGATTTCCAACCCTCTTGGTACTCGTTATTCATGATCTTAAATATTTGTAACCTACAAGGTAACATGATTAAATTACTTTATATGCTTCCAAATATAATCTTATTTCTGAGCTTACATCAATTGACTTACGACGTACTCTCACGTACGAAAACATGGGGTATAACATCATTCCCCACTTTGGAACATTCGTCCTTGAATGTTGAGTAATGTACTTATCCGTCTCTTAAGTAATAACTCTTACGAATACATTAATATTGTCTTTGACATCTAGGGAGTTGTTTGGTGAATAAATCTAAAGGCTAGGGCATTCCCCCCCTTTAGGCCTCTTTCTCACACCACGACTTGTGGTCGAATTCCTTCCAATCTCGTAACTCTTTCTACCTTCTTTCATGCAGCCTGTACGATTCTAACCTTGAATGTGAACCAATGCGACCCTTATCTCCTTTTTACATTAGCTTTTAACCAATCTATAGGCTTTACTTTGTGAACATATATAGTACTATGAAAAACTGTCCCTCTAGGCATCTATAGGTGTAATAAAGTTCTTTTCTTGGTACTTTGTTGAACTTACGACTATTTCTATATCTTGCTTCATAGCCTCAGTCATCTTTGCTTATGGCTTTATCATAACTAGGTAGGTCATATTGTACCATAACTCTTACTTTGATTAGTTATTATTGAGGTCTGCCACCCAACTCCAGGTTACTCTCTCACCGCTTATCCTATATGTATAACTCTAAGCTATTTAATGCTTTCTTATTACTATTCATCTTAATAATGACAGCCTAATCTCATCTCATACTTTATAACTTTCATCCATCTATTGTTGATTCCCCTTAATGTTGATCTATAACCTACCATTGATAACTTGAAACCTCTTATGTAATATATCGTCACCAGGGCTCACGTCTCATTGTGGAATATCAGAAGTGATTTTCCGATCCACTTAGGGAAGATACTATACTCCAATAACTGTATTTCATAGCATCCCAATGTGATTCATCGTATGGGGGTATTCTAATCTCGTGCAGTTCATGAAATCCTTGTTCTCAAAATCATTACTCAATCAAAGGCCTAAACGTCATCCTCTTATCATTTATCACAATTACACACTTACTTTACTACCACGGTAGCATTCTATCTCTTATAAATGCTCCTAGTTTTAAACTCGTTTGAGTTGACTCATGCTACACTGAGCTTTTTATAACTTTATGGAAACCATCAGCTCTCTTGTTGTGATGGGTTTAATCCCGAGGAATTACATATTCTCGTCACCTTCTCACTCACCTTTTCTTACCCTTACTCCTGTCTAGCTAAAACCTTATTGCTCTACCATACTTTAACTTGCGACCTACACATATCTATTTATACTACTCGCAACCTTCCTTTTAACATGCTAGCCCCATAGATTTCCTTTCATGCCTTCTCGGTTGTCTTTAAATGTAAGGAATTACTTTTCCTGGTCGTTCTGTCACTTGCTGCATGGATACTTGGCTTATCTTAGCGCCCACGAATACGGTAGTTCCCTGTAACACATATGATCTCAATTATCAAATTTTGGTTTTTTTTCTCTCGTTCATTATCCACGATAGGTGCCACTTTCTTGTGGAGTGCATACAACATTATAGTGAGACTGCTTTTACAAGACCATTTTTTCTTTAGGTCAATATGCTTATGTTGAAGCCTTCTTCCTTATTTCCTCAGCTAGTCTTTACAAGATGCCATGTAGAACCATCTTGTGGTCATCGAGTATAGGAACTCGATAAGACAGACCTCTCCGAGCAACCTCATCGTACCGAAAGTTTTTTAAGAGCCAATTATATGTGCAAGCGATATAATTTATAATACGAATAAGGTTCATTGTAGTGCTTAGGGAAGAACTTCTGACTCTTATAAAGTTGCGACCTTATTACATTGTATACCCCACGGTATTCCTGATGTTCTTACTCACCTATCATTATCATTAGTTACTTACCTCCATGCCCTTGTGCTCATAGGGTTGCTTCTGAATTGAAATTTCAGTTGTCTCCCTTGTGGCACTCTCTTTGATTTCCATAACACTTACATTGTACCTTCTACTACCCCAACTCATGTCTGAATATTTCTCGAGGATTACGATGTCGTATATAAGAGATTAAATTTCCTATGCTGGGTTTCGCTACGTTTATCTTGCATGATCTACTTATTTGTCTGTATCCTCCTATCTAGACATAGCTAGGCTATTCCTGAATCAACTACCGACTACCCGCTGGTCCATTCTCATATCTACATTTTAGGTAACGCCTCTTGGGTTATGTCCTTTGTCTTAACTTACCTCTCATATGGGATCCTTATGTATCAAGTGTTCATTCACACTTATTTATCAATATCATCGAGTCCGAAACCCTTATTGATTCTCCCCGGCGTCATGCTTGCATAATGTTCTGGAGTCATATTATATCTATAGGATATGAATAAATACAATCTCATTCCTTTCACCTTTTTACCGCATTCTTCCTTTACCAATCGATTGTTACCTCTTCCTCTTTGGCAATTTTTTTTACATCTTCACTCACATATTACTCGCTTTGTGGTAACCCTTCTACACCAGGGATAATTGAATTTCTTACGCACAAGGGTGACACCTGGTGTAACTGGCACATTTAGTCCCTTAAGCTTAACTTTGCTCATAGTGCTTTCTTTAGGAAAGCGTCTTCGTGAATGACCTCTAAAGGTTATTCTTTTATTGTTCATTCTATTATTGTCGAAACACTATCTTTGAAACGATGCCGACTATTACTAATTCTTTTGATCCCTAATTCATGTTCGATTTTTTTTACTATCCCATACTAATTTCTATTACTGGGGGGGTCTAGCTTTTACTTTTGGTTATCACATTAGAGTCACGAACTTATTTCTCTAAATGAGGATGTGACTTTATGACCTATGCTCTTTTGTTGCCTCGAGGCCTGTTACCTCTTGTCTTTTTCTTCCCTTAACTATAGATTCGGTAATACTGTCATTTTTTATGATCTACCGTTGTCATCCACGTATCACATCTTACTCATAATGCTTTCTTAACTCTCTTCTCATTTCCATGCTAACATTTATGTCTACCAATTTATTCTAAAAACTCCAAACAAACGTTCCTTAACTTTTAGCTCCCCCTACTTCATCTCACCAGTTCTTTGGGACGCCTAACATTCTCTTTTTTTTGTTACTAGGGGTTGGAGTCATACTAAAGTAAATATTTATTCCTTGTAGGATCCCGCTGTCGATCTTCTGAAATTTCTGAATATTCTAGTATTCATATCTGACTGTACTATTCTATAGTTCACCATATGGGTCGCTAATAATCTATCCTTTGGAAATGTTAGATAATGATAATAATCATCCACCAATTTGGGTTACTCTAACCCCAGATAGATCCTGATATCCCGTCCTTCTCTTAAATTATTTCAGTTAGCTCCCATAGGGCATAATTGAGACGGGTATGGCTAATTGTACATACCTCTGTTACAATTGTAGGTATTCAATATGCTTGTATTTCTCTGCTTGAATCGTAAATACTGACAATCTTCATTAACTGGGCACCTTGTACCCTTCTTCATCTTGCTTCTTTTTCTTGTTGAAACTTGTATCTATCTTATGAATCTCTCATTTCTTTTTACCATATGAGTAGATAGATATTCTTTCCTTAGATCTCCTTATTAAGAAATTTACACATCTTAGTACACACATGATCTGTTGAAAGACCTTACATTTATTCATCATAGGCATCATGCAAAATCGAGTTCCTCTGACTCAACTCTTTCACAACCACATGCAATCTGTTACAGCCCGTCTTTCTAGATGTATGCATCGTGTATGATAAATAAGATAGAATTGAGGAAATTGAGTTCTTACGACTGAGCTCTACCACACGATCTAGAGTAAGAAGAAAGAGTGACAATCATAAATGCCTTGTAGCCTCCTGCTTATAAGTGTGGTGCACAACACACCCATAAACTAGACACGGCTTGTGGACTCTGTGGGATACGACCTGCTATGATACCAAGTTTGTCACGCCCCAAACTAGGGGAGGCACGACTGGCACTCGATATTGTATTCGATCAAGTTAGCCACTAAACATACTAGCTAACTAAACTGGGGTCCCAATAGATCGGACATCACAACATTTGAAATACTAAGCCTGGACCGTTAAGGTCATGATCTGAATAACAATAAGCCATATAAACAAAGGTAGACAAGCCAAAATAATAAAGTACTAGCTGGCCGACGAGGCCGCGACTGAAGACATACATGCCTACACACATATATATACATGCCAAGCCTATGGGCTGGAAACTGAAAGCTGCAAAAAGACCCAGAATACTGTGTCCACAATAGCCTCTAAGAGTGTCATAAGAACTGTCAGGACAAGGCCACGACTATACCCAAACAGTACAACAAAAGTAACCATCCTATGAAATCTCTAGGAAGAGGTGGAGCATACCAACTCGCAGCTGAACCACGAAATCCTAGCGGAGGGGTTGATCAGAGTCCCTACCTGGACCTGTACGCACGAAACAAAAATGCAGTGTCCCCAGGCAACGGGACAACAATACGAATAAAAATGTACTGGTATGTAAGGCAGAAAGTAGAATCATACATAGCTGATGTAAAAAGGCTAATAGAGATAACACCTGACACTGAAACTCTAATAGCCTCCATGGCCGACATCCGACCTCATAGTAATCAAATATGCATGGTATGCTCGCGTAATCGTATGTCGTGAATACATATATATTGATGCAAATGCATGACATACCCAACCAAATGCTAGCAATGGTGGTCTCTCCCGATAGCTAACCGATATCATATTGCCAACCTGTGGCCATCTGTACAATATATATAGTCTTTCGGGAAATAGACCCCTTACCTCCGATTATAGCTCGTAGTCCATGCATAATATGCCATGTATGATATGAACTTTGAATGCACATAATAGGCCATAACAAGAACTTAGCCAATCTTGGCTCATTGACACTCTTATTCTCATAATCTCATAATCACCTTCGTATCGCATACAAATGTCTCGTGGAACCTCATATGTTTTTTGAATAAGCTTGAAAACTTAACTCGACTTTTAGAAAGATAACTTAACTCTGAAGATGTTCATAAAAAGCTTAAGGTGCTTCACTTAGTCCTTATACCTGATTTCTTGATAATTAGTAAAAGCAAGTATTTCAAAAATCAAGTGTTTTAGTAGTTTAAACATAAAAATTATATTTGAGATTTTTGGAAATCGACGTATCACTTTAGAGATTTTAAAATACACTTTAACAAGGAAGAATGACTGATCGCAAATACTAAATGCCTTTATTTTTAAGTCACACAACCCAAATACGAATAAGAGTTCATATATATGGACATATAGTTAAGAAAGCCGACAAAATGACATATATAGATGTCGAATACCCTATTTAACCGAACGAGTGGAATATCAACCTAATAGCATCATAAAAAGACTTCAACTACAATCCCAATGCCTTTCACATAAGGTCTTTCTAGCAATGGAATAGTAAAATATCACATTTGGCGTCTTAGGAATTTCCCAGAATTCGTGCTAAAAGGAAAGACGGAGCTTAGCCTTAACATACCTCTCCAACGAACGTCTGAATGCCTGTAGGTCCTTCACGAAAGTTGTTTTTCACGTCCTAAGCTTCGAAAACATTATATATATGCAGCTCATACGCACCTATAAACAGTTCATAATTGAGTTTAAATTGGCAGATTTGCTATATTACCCTAACTTGACGAAACGTCCGTAGAACTTTGTAAAAACGATCATAAAAGAGTCCCCAGATGATTACCTTGGAAAACCAAGTATAACGCCTGAAGAACCAGTAAGAACAACAAATTCCTATCTTCCAAAAATATCTCCAAACAAAGCTAATAGAAGGGGGAAATGATTGCAAAGCGTAGAGATTGCGTTTCTAGGCACAGGGGCAAACTTTAACGATAGAAATCGTAAAAAACGCACCTTAATCACTCAAGATCACCATGGGACCATCTCTTGAGCTTGCTCACTGTTTTCGGGCTAAAATGAAATGTTTTGGGGTCTTAAAAGTCGAATTTGACGACTAATATCATTTGTTTGACCCGACCCGGTTCGCGACCCGGTTTCAGCCCGGACAGTCCGCGGTAAAACAGTAATAACATTTTACTCCGATGTCGGTTTGATGTCAGGTTTTTTTGGTTGCAAACTAGACTCGTAGAACTTCGATTAGGTAGGTTGTGGGTCCCATTATGCATTATATATTGGGAGAAATGATCTGATACATTTGACCCAAAGTTTAGAAAATTTATTAATGTAACTTGTGAAGACCTATTCCAACTTCTGTTCCACAACTTGCTTGACTTCAAAACGTATCACACGACTATAATATGACAAAATTTACTCATAGAATAACATCCTTATAATTTAATGCACCATAGTCTCACCCTAAAGTACATGTTATAACATTCCAATCTCGTCGACTTTTGACGAAACTTATTTTCTTCAGTTGGTTTAGCTTCTAAGCTTTCCAACCCTCTTGGTACTCATTATTCATGATCTTAAATATTTGTAACCTACAAGGTAACATGATTAACTTACTTTATATGCTTCCAAATATAATCTTATTTCTGAGCTTACATCAATTGACTTACGATGTACTCTCACGTACGAAAACATGGGGTGTAACATCATTCCCCCCTTTGGAACATTCGTCCTCGAATGTTGA
>MDKH01042778.1:0-21877 GCA_005239495.1 Nicotiana undulata | reverse complement strand
TTCCAAGAAGAAGAATTAACAAGAAGTCCTAAAATTAAGCATTCTTGACCATTTCCGAAATTTCGACCCCAGGCCCACACGTTTAGATTTCGAGAATTCTTGAAGGAATCACCTACCCGAAGTCTAAGGATCAAAGTTATGTGATTTATACAAGGATTCATAGCCTCAAATGAATAATTCACCAATTTATTCAAAGCCCTAGAATTCCTATCCAAATTTTATGATTTTTGGTTCTTTAGGAATTAAACTCGTTGCATTCTATGCGTAATAGTGAAAAATAGAAGAGAATTACTTACCTCTACAGTGGGTGGTCGTGGGAGGTGTTGCTCAAACTTGGATGCTTTCTAATGGGGGTTGATGGTGGATAAAAATGAAGAAAACCCGTATTTTTGGACATTTAAAGGGGCTGGCAACAGTGATTTCCGCACCTGCGACCTTGGGACCGCATGTGTGGTCTCGCACCTGCGAGAAAATCATCGCCCCTGCGGAAAAGGGCCTGGGACCCTGGCATCGCACCTGCGGAGCAGGAGTCCGCACCAGCGGTCTCGCTCCTGCGGAAGAAGGGTCGCGCCTGCGATGGGGGTCGCACCTGCGAAGGCTAGACCGCTGCGGACTCGCACCTGCGACTGAGAGACCGCTGGTACGGTCACACCAGAAGTGGCTGCACCAGCAATGGTTTTTGCTGGTTTTTGGCCTCGTGCGGGGTCTGAGAGGCTCCTAGGCCCACCCGAGCCCCCGTCAAAACATACCAACAGGTCCCAAATAATAATACGGACTTGCTCGAGCCTACGGAACACTCATGACATCGCTAAAACTCAAAATCACCCTCCAAAACCCCTGGAATCATAACTTAATAACTTTGAAATTTCTAGAATTCATTTCATTGCGCCGAAAGGTCTATACTACTCGGAATGACCTCAAATTTTGCAGACAAGTCATAAATGACTATACGGAACTACTCCCCATCCCGGAATTCCGTTCGGACCTTGATAGCATAAAGTCCCGTTTCAAGCCAAATTCCAAACTTAAGAAAATCCTGATTTCCATTTCGGGCGCCGAAATGCTCCCGGGTCGTCAGAAACCCGAGCCGAACATACGCCCAAGTCTGAAATCATCATATGGATTGGAGCTGTCAGAACTCAATTCTGAGGTCGTTTGCTCAAAATGTTGACCGAAGTCAAACTTGGCCAAATAGGCCAACCTTAAGGAACCAAGTGTTCCTAAACCACTCAAATCATTTCCAAATCCCGAAACACCCGCTCCCGCAAGTCATAAAGAACGAGTAGCCACTATGGAAGGTTTCATTTAAGGTAACGGGTTCGTAATATGCAAAACGACCGGCTGGGTCGTCACAGTCTAGGCCCGTTATTTCTCCGATCTCCGCCGTATGGCTGGTATCGATCTCTGTTTGACCGTGATTCCTGGTCAATATCCCTTTTAACTCTGTCGACAAGACTGATAGGATAAACGGACACGGAAGGTGTTCCCAACTGGTCGTCTTCGACCCTAATCTTTGACTGGTACCGATTATGCACATCGGCCCAGGTGACAACAAGATATTCGATCAAGTTCTGCTTTAACTGTTGTGAGGTCACCGAGCTTCGTATGTTTAGACCTTGAGTGAAGTCCTGAATGGGACAATTGTCAGCAACCAGTGGTAGATCCATGCGTTCCATTTGGAACCGAGACACGAACTCTCTGAGCATCTCGTTGTCTTTCTGCTTCACTTTGAAGAGGTCCGACTTCCTAGTCTCGACCTTTATGGATCTGGCGTGTGCTTTAACGAAGGAATTTGCGAGCATGGCAAAAGAATTAATGGAGTTGGGTGGAAAATTATGGTACCGTATCATTGCTCCCTTTGAGAAGGTCTCCCCAAATTTCTTCAGCAATACGGACTCGATCTCATCGTCCTCTAGATCGTTCCCCTTAATTGCGCATGTGTAAGAAGTGACATGCTCGTTGGGGTCGGTAGTTCCATTATACTTGGGAATTTTAGACATGCGGAATTTCTTTGGATTGGGTTTAGGAGTCGCGCTCCGGGGGAAGGGCTTTTGCACAAACTTCTTTTAATACAAACCCTTCAAAACCGGTGGTGCCCCCGGAATTTGATCAACTCTGGAATTATATGTTTCTACTTTCTTGTCATTTGCTTCGATCTTCTTATCCCCTGATTCAATTCTCTTTGTCAGCTCCTTGAGCATTTTCACGATAGCGGGGCCAGTCCTGATTCATTCCCGTTTGATCTTCCCGGCACCGACTTCCTGTGATGGCTCGGGCTCAACCATGCTCGATGCATGGTTCTAATTTTGGAGTTGTGATATTGCAGCTTGTTGAGCCTGCAATATTTTGAATATTATTCGAAGGCTGATTCTGCCTCCTTCGCCACCCTGTGCTTTCTTACCAACTGATCGAACGGCTCTGCGGGCGCTATTTTCGGGGTCGACGACCAGATTTGCATTAATGGCAATATGGGAACTGACGTCGATGGGGTTTGCAACGTAACTCCATCGAGGTTAACTGGGGGCACTTCGTTCCCTGGGGTGGCTATGTTGTCGTTTTCTCCATGAAAAGCAAGGCCATTGTCGATGTGTGTGGGTACTGCTTGAGAATTCGACATACTGATCCTGGAATAAAAAACGCTTACAAGAACAAGTGTAAAATAGTGTGTGTTATGAAAATTAGTACGAGGCAATCACTATTATCCTTAGTCCCACGGTGGGCGCCAAACCGTTTACCCTTAAAATTGGATATCAATTAAATTTATAAGTGGTTTTAAGGATACGTGATTTCACTTGGCACAAATTGAGAAATATTTAAATTGATATTAGAAATTGACTGTAAATAAAAATAGAGCAAACCAAAATGATATGCGGTTTTGGCCCTCGAGTTAGGTTTCCCTCGAACCAAATGAGTATGCTATTGAAAGTATGAATTGAGCAATAGAGTATTGAAAGCTTAAGAGAGAAAATGTAATATATTGCTTTGTTCTGCGTGAATGTGCTGATTAAAAAATGATTAGAACCTCATTTATATAGCAGATAAGTTTTACTTACGGTACAATTCTAAATACAGTAAGAAAATCACATGACTGGCTGATTAACCGACCTTGACTTGATACGTGCCGATATTCCCGCTGTGATCCTTGCTCGATCTCGGATAGCTCGGCTTACCGTTACTCGACCAGGTAAACCACCTTCGATCTTACTCGACCTTGGTTCCTCTCGGTCTCGATCTTGATTGAATATCATCCTGGACTGACCTCGAGTTAAGGGTTCAACAACATGACTCCATATTAAAGGTGTTAACCAGACGGGCTGGTCCGGGCTGGACACGAAAAAAATAGCTTGTCCGATTATTTTTCCGGGTTATTAGTGGGCTGGGGGTTCCGGGCTGGTAGTGGGCTAGGATTTCCTGATTTTGGTGGGCCCGCCCGGGTTCAGGCTTAACCGAGCCGGTTTACTTATTTGTTTTTAGTATATTTAGTTTTTCTTATTCAATGTTATTGATAATTAAGTGTTTGCAAACTTTTAAGGCTTAGAATTAAGGCATAAAATTAAAATTTTAAACTTTAAATTTTTAAGTCTTAAATTAGAAATTGAAATTAAATGGCTACATAAATTATTTAATAAGACCAAATTAACTTGTCTAATACATGAACACATTATGCTTAAATAAGTCTAACAAATTCAAAATAACACAAATTGTTTCAAATCAACTTAAAATATGAATTGATGGAGGGCACTCAAGACAATCCTTGATATGCCTTCTTAAACGAGCGGTGCCTTCCCCCTTTCGACGAACACTAAAGACTAGACCACAGTTCTTGCACTGAACTTTGCGAACATCTTCATTTTCTTCTACCACCTCAAAGTGTTCCCAAACATGTGAGCGCACTCTAGAAGCACTGGACATGATTTAATTTGAACCTAACAAAAATGGTAACCACACTTCACTTGATATGTAATATTGTAGTGGCTACCGTAAATAATTGATAAACTTAAAATATTAATTAATTGAGAACTTGAGAGCAATAAATAATTCAATAATCAAAAGGGAATTGAGAGAGAATTAAAGTAGAAGAAGAGAGCAAGTTGTGAAAAAATGAAGAAGAAGGGGGTTGTTTATAGTTATTAAAAGGCTAAGAATATAATTTATCCATTATTAGGGGATGATGGGCTATTTTAGTAAGGAGATAGGCTGAAATGGCTGAAAGTGCAAAAAATGGCCGTTGCTCAACGATTAGAATTAAAAAAAAAAAATTATTTAAAAAAATTTAATAATGTGAATTTTTATTTTGACTGTTGACAATGATCAGAATTTAAAAAAAAAAAAAAACTACAACATAAACTGGGCTGGAAGGGTTAGGGGCTAGCCGGGTTCTGGTGCACCGATTACCAAATTTTGTTTGTTCAAGCTCGAATCCTTACCCAACCCGTCCCCACACCCTACAGTACCAGGATGAACCGGTTTGTGAATGGGCCAACCCCCCCGATTAACAGGTATACTCCATATTGAGGCTCGATACAATACGAGGTCGAACTGTGGCCTATCATGATACAACCCCGATTAGTCACAAGAAGAGCATGCTCGTTCTGACCGTATACACATGTAAAGATAAAATCTGAACAAAAACACCATTAAAATTTCGGAAAAGTTTTAGCATAATATGCTAGAATTTGAATATTTTACATATGAGATTCCAGCATAATGTGCTGGAATTTCATAATGTATTGTGTTTCAATATAATATGCTGCAAGTTTATACGCAATAGCTCCATAATTTAGTATAACTTTCAGTGTGCTGGAGTTCCAATATAACATGCTGGAAGCTTATCCGCAGGAACAACATAATTCAGCATATTATGTTGGAATTTTCTGTGTTTCAGCAAAATAGTGACTATTTTTTAATGATTTTACAAACGCTGGTTATTTTTCAATTACCAATCTGAAAACTAGATAGCCCGTGCTATTTTTACAAAATATGAATGTAACTAAAAGTGACTAAGGGGTCGGGCCGACCCGATAAAAGATCAAAGCGGTAGACGGTAAATGGGATGGAGTTGGGTCATTCATCTCTTAACGGGGGATGTACCGATTAAATTTTGGTTCCTGGGTCACCGGAACCGGCAAAACCGATAAGAAATTACCAGTTCATTACTGAGTTCCCGAATCGAAACGGCCCGATTCAATAGTAATGCAAAATCGATCATTGTGGCCTCTGGAATTTAAAATAGCTCTCACCTTAAAAATTAAAAATTAGAAACTTACCCATTTGAAAATTATAAATAGCCCCTCTCCTTCATTTTCTTCCACTCCTCAATTCTAGTTATTCGCTACATTATTCTTCAATTGCTATCAACTATTATCTCTCTTTAAGTGTTAGTTAATTTCATTTATGGTAGTAACTACGAAGTACCAATTATCAAGTGCAAGTGTGCTACTGTGCGGGTTTCAAAATTTGTTTTTAAGACTTCAAGTATTCAAATTTATTTGGCATTTTGGTACACTCACTCCATCTCTTTTAATTCTCCTTTATTTTATTTTATTATTTGAATTATATAATTTAGTATGTTTAGAGCACCTAAATGAGCTTTTAGTAGGATAGTAAGGATAGAAAAATAAGAGGTTCTACTTCTAGTACTAATAATGTAAATTAAACACATATTTTTGAAATGTTACCTGATATAAATTTAGACTATAAACAACTATAAGAAAATTATGGTATAGCTGATAATTTAGATAATATTGATAATGCTGATAAATATTGAGACACCAAGTAGGACATTTTGTTGGTTATATGCATCAGTCTTAAACTAGCAGGGAAAACATGCTTCCTTTTGTACTCGTTAAGAGGAACCGAAGAAAGAGAAGTAAGTGTTGGAATTTTTTTAAGTCAATCCATACTAATATGGTGAATGTGATATTTGTGGAGAAGATTTTAAACATGAGACTGAGGTAGTCAAGAAGGGATGAATTCACTTAATAGTCACATGATGGATAAATTCCTTATAACATGGGGTATTGATGAAGATGCTAAAGTATAACCCTTAACCCGAAAACTGGCAAGTTCCATTGTAATATGATGTTATGAAAGATCGGGAAGAACTTCTAAAGAGTAGCCGAATAGGAGTAGAGCTTTTCTCTCTCGGTGCATGTTAGCTTCCACAAGCTTATCGTGTACCCACCATGGGTAGGAGGGAGAATCCACCAGCGATGACGGATCCCACGACACAGAAGACAAGTGGAACTAAGGCTACTGTTCAGACTGTTGGACAATTGATTGATGAGATTAGTGAATGAGGAATTGAAAGCTCTGGAGTGCAATCACCGGTGGTTGCGACTATGACTAGGGCTGACAAGAGGTGAATTGATCAAATCTAAGGAGAAATTAGGTGAGTGGCTTGAAATTATCCATTCTCCGACATAGGAACATAGCCAATAATGGACTGATGAGGTCGAACAACGAGAGAAATCCTCAGGAAAATCTAATTCAACTCGAACTTATGTATGGGATAACTTCGATATAACTAAAATATTTAATGCATGCTTTAAGTTGGGGTATATGAATCTAGAAGTTAGTGGGAATCATCAAATTAGGAAAATCGAGCCTGAAGGCATCGCTACTAAAATCGAATAACAGAAAACAATATTAGTTTGTTATGTATTGGGGGCTCATCCCCCATTTTGGTCTTGAATGGATTTATTCAAAGTATGTGGGATAAGATTGTTATCATTAAAATTGCAAATGAATAGTGAAATTATCTTGGTGTGTTTTGAGTATGAAAAAGGAAGAAATGAGGTGCTTCAAGGGTTCATATTCCACTTTGACAATATGATCTTTATTGTCAAAGATTGGAATCCTGACATGGAGTTCTCAAGAGAAAAATTATATTCAGTCCCCATTAAGGTGAAGTTGTCTGGGAGCGCTTATATGGGAGTGCTTAGGGGCTTAGCTAAATTAGAAGTTTGGTGGGAAAAACCCTCTCATGGTGGATAAAAATACTGAAAGAAAAGTGGGATTGAATTTTGCTAGACTCTTGGTGGAAGTGAAGATAGGTTCAATACTCCCAGAAGTAATTTACTTTAAGAATTAAAGGGCCAATATTATTAACCAAAAGGTCACTTATGAATGCAAACCATATTTGTGTGCCATATGTCTGAAATATAGGCATATTGATAATGTCTATAGAAAGAACAAGGTGCAACAAAGAGAGAAGACTAATGAAGATGAAATGGTCCAACTTGCTAAAGAAATTTCTTTAGGAAACTGAAATCACTGTCAACATTATTCCAATTGTAATTGCTCCTGATATTCAGTCTGATATAGTATCACAAGGTCAAGGGCCTAACAACGGAAATATGGGGAAAGGTTCTTCTAAAGTGACTTCTCAACAGAACAAGAAGCAAGATGCAATCACAGGGGCAATAAGAGGGAAGGAAGCAGGAGGTTGGATTCAACTTGCAAAAAATGAGAAGTCTCCAGGGATGATCAAACCAGTGACTAATACCTTTCATGAATATGGTAATGATGGTAACACGGGGGTGGTGGTTAGAAAATAAATGGAGTCTGGAAAAGAGATGGTACTTTGGTACTATCCTCTAGTAATGACTAATATCCTTCGCTGGAATATGAGGGGCCTAAATGGCCCCAATAAATAGAAAGAGATTAAACTCCTCTTAAGATAATATGGATATGGATCTTTATGAAGTGGAATATATTATGGGCTCTGCTCAAGCATGGAAGCAATTGCATGCCTGATAACGTTCATTCTCTTGCAACTAAAACTTTCACTACTTTTATCTATATTTTGAGAGGAAAGAGTTATGAGAATTTCTGACACTATTTAGTGTGGAATGTTCTATGCCATGATTGATTCTAGGAGATTCTAATACTGTGTTGTGAATGGAGGATAGAATAGGGGCATCTAGTTGTCTACTCTGAGGTTATTGACCTCTTTGACTACTTACAAGGATGTGAGTTGAATGAACTGCCTAGTACATGATGCCAACATACTTGGAGTGATAAGCATAATACTAACATGATATTCTCAAAAATTGATTGGGATTTTATAAATAGAGATTGGTTGGATAAGGTTGATCCTTGCTCAGCAATTTTCTTACCAGAAGGTGTTAGTGACCAATGCCCATTGAGAGTATTATTAACACAAAAATAGAGGTAGATTAAAAAAATATTCAGGTACTGCAATATTTCGGGGGAGCATTGTTCTTTAAAGAAAATTTTGCTAGGGGAATAGAATGTTCTAGTGGAGGGTTTTTCCAGCTGATCTTTCGGGTATGCCGCCCGACAGAGACATTGATTTTGGCATTTATTTGTAGCCGGGCACTCAGCCCATTTCCATCCCTCCTTATCGCATGGCTCCTACTGAGTTAAAGGCCCAGTGTGTCACCTTGGGGTGCTCCAGTGTTATTTGTGAAGAAAAAGGATGGTTCGATGCGTATGTGCACCGACTACCGGCAGCTGAATAAGGTGACAGTGAAGAACAGGTACCCATTGCCCCGCATTGATGATTTATTTGACCAGTTACAGGGTGCTAGGGTGTTCTCCAAGATTGATCTTCGTTCGGGTTATCATCAGTTGAAGATTCGGGAGCCGGATATCCCGAAGACTGCATTCAGGACCAGATATGGCCACTATGAGTTCCTTGTTATGTCATTTGGGCTGACCAACGCCCCAGCAGCCTTCATGCACCTGATGCACAACGTATTTCGACCATATCTTGACACTTTCGTCATCGTATTCATTAACGACATCCTGGTATATTCACAGTCCCGGGAGGACCATGAGCAGCACTTGAGGACCGTGCTTCAGACCTTGAGAGAGAATGAGTTGTATGCCAAGTTCTCTAAGTGTGAATTTTGTCTTGATTCTGTGGCATTCTTAGGCCATATAGTATCTGCGGATGGGATCAAGGTAGATCCGAAGAAGGTGGAGGCAGTGCAGAGTTGGCCCAGGCCGTCTTCATCTACCGAGATCCGCAGTTTCCTCGGTTTGGCTGGTTATTATCGCCATTTTAGTGAGGGATTTTCATCCATTTTAGCACCCATGACTAGATTGACCCAGAAGGGTGCACTTTTTATATGGACTGAGGAGTGTGAGGAGAGCTTTCAGAAGCTCAAGACAGTCCTGACTACAGCTCCAGTGTTAGTTCTACGTCCCGGTTCGGGGTCCTATACAGTCTATTGTGATGCTTCGAGGATTGGCTTGGGAACGGTGTTGATGCAGGACGGTAGGGTGATTGCCTACGCGTCCAGACAGTTGAAGGTACATGAGAAAAATTACCCTGTTCATGATCTTGAGTTGGCAACGATTGTTCACGCTCTAATGATATGGCGTCATTATATATACGGTGTTCCCTGTGAGATATATACGGATCGCCGGAGTTTGCAGCACATATTCAGGCAAAAGGACCTCAATCTGCGTCAGATAAGGTGGTTGGAGTTACTTAAGGATTATGACATCACCATATTATACCACCCGGGGAAGACCAATGTGGTGGCCAATGCCCTGAGTCGCCGGGCGGAGAGTTTAGGTAGTTTGGCATATCTTCATGCAGCTGAGAGGCCCTTAGCTTTGGATGTTCAGTCCTTAGCCAACCAATTCGTGAGGTTGGACCTTTCTGAGCCTCGTCGGGTTCTCGCTTGTGTTGTTGCTCGATCTTCTCTTTATGACCGCATTCGAGAGTGCCAGTATGATGATCCCGAACTTCGAGCTCTTCGGGATAGAGTTCAGTGGGATGGTGTTAGGGATGTGACCATAGCTGATGATGGTGTGTTGAGACTGCAGGGCGGTATTTGTGTACTTGACGTAGGTGGACTACGGAGGTTGATCCTTGAAGAGGCCCATAGCTCGCGGTACTCCATTCATCCCGGTACCACGAAGATGTACCAGGATCTGAGACAGCACTACTGGTGGCGGAGAATGAAAAAGGATATAGTGGAGTTCGTAGCCAGATGCCTCAATTGTCAGCAGGTCAAATGTGAGCATCAGAGATCGGGGGGATTACTTCAGCAGATGAGGCTTCCAGAGTGGAACCATGGATTTTGTGGTTGGACTTCCTCGAACTTTGAGGAAGTATGATTCTATTTGGGTGATTGTGAATCGGCTGACCAAGTCAGCTCATTTCATTCCGGTGTTGACTACGTATCCTCGGAGAGGTTGGCTCAGATCTACATGCGGGAGATAGTCCGGTTGCATGGTGTGCCGGTGTCTATTATTTCATACCGAGATCCTCAGTTCACCTCGCACTTCTGGAGAGCCTTGCATAGTGAGTTGGGTACTCAGATTGATCTCAGTACAACATTCCACCCTCAGACAGACAGACAGTCCGAGCGCACTATTCAGATTCTGGAGGATATCCTTCGTGCTTGTGTGATGGATTTTGGAAGATCATGGGATCAGTACTTACCTCTTGCAGAGTTTTCTTATAATAATAGCTATCAGTCCAGCATTCAGATGGCGCCGTTTGAGGCTTTATATGGTAGGCGGTGCAGGTCTCCAGTTGGATGGTTCGAGTCGGGCGAGGCCCGATTATTGGGTACGGATTTGGTTCAGGATGCCTTGGACAAGGTGAAGGTGATTCAGGATAGACTTCGCACAGCCCAATCCAGACAGAAGAGTTATGCGGACCGGAGAGTTTGTGATTTATCATTCATGGCTGGTGATCGGGTTTTGCTTCGGGTGTCGCCGATGAAGGGCGTCATGAGATTTTGGAAGAAGGGTAAGCTAAGTCTGAGGTTCATTGGCCCTTTTGAGATATTGCAGCGGGTTGGGGAGGTTGCTTATGAGTTGGCCTTGCCTCCCAACCTAGCAGGTGTTCGTCCGGTATTCCACATGTCCATGCTCCGGAAGTATCACGGTGACCCGACACATGTTTTGGATTTCAGCTCAGTCCAGTTAGACAAGGATCTATCATATGTTGAGGAACCATTGGCCATTTTGGACAGGCAGGTCAGAAAGCTCAGGTCGAAGGATATTGCTTCAATCAAGGTGCAATGGAGGGGTCATCCGGCCGAGGAGGCGACTTGGGAGACCGAGCAGGATATGCGGAGTTAGTACCCTCATCTATTCACAACTTGAGGTATGTTTCTATACTCGTTCGAGGAAGAACGATTTTCTTAAGAGAATGTAACGACCTGGCCGGTCGTTTTGAGAGTTAGCACGCCGATCCCCTGATAATTGTGTCTTCCATGTCGTATTATGCTAATGGAACGAATCGGAGAGTTGAGTGATGAAAATTGGAGTGTTTCCGGACATATAGTCCTTTAAGGTGAGCTTTAACCTTAGAAATTGGACCGCAGCGGGAGCTGTGTGAAGATGGATCCGGAATGGGAATCCGTCAACTCCGTTAGCTCCGTTGAGTGATTTAGGGGTTGGGAGCGTGATCTGAATGTGTTTTTGAGGTCAGACGTAGACTTAGGCTTGAATTGGCGAAAGTTAGAATTTCAGCGATTTCGGCCGATAGGTGAGATTTTGATATCGGACTCGGAATGGGATTCCGAAAGAGACAGCAGGTCCGTAATGTCATTTATGACCTATGTGCAAATTTTGAGGTCATTCGGACGAGTTTAGACGTGGTTCGGCGTCGGAGGTGAATTCTTGAAAATTCCTAAGTTCTTAGGCTTGAATCTATGCATATTTGGGTATTTTGATGTTGTGGAGCGTGTTTTTAAGGCTCGACCAAGTTCGAATAAGGTATTAGGACTAGTTGGTGGTTTTGGTTGAGGTCCGGGGGGCCTCGGGTGTGTTTCGGGTGTTCAAACGGACACTTCAAGGCCAAAAGCCTTAGCTGTTATTGCTAGTTTTTCTACAGCAGTCAAGTATTCACTGCGATCGCATAGATGGAGCTGCGATCGCATAGTGTTAGATGAGAGGGTCAGGATAATGCTCTATGCAATCGCATATTATAGGCCGCGATCGCATAGTGTTGCAGGGCTGGAGGAAAAATCTGGAGGTTACTCTCCGCGATCGCATGATACGCTCTGCGATCACATAATGCTAATGCCAGAAGGTCCGCGATCGCAGGCACATGTACGCGATCGCACTGTTTCTAGGCACGTGGAATTTTACTCTCTGCGATCGCGACTGAGACTCCGCGATCGCATAGCATAAAACACCTGGGCAGATTATTAAACCCCATTTCGAAGCTTAAACCTTATTTCACCATTTTTGAGTTGTGGGAGCTCGGGAGAGACGATTTTTGAGAGGATTTTCAGCTGGGTAATCAAGGTAAGCGATTTCTAACCACCATAGGTTAATTTCCACGTTCCTAATCTTAATTCCCACCCGTAAATTCATGATTTTTGAGTTGAAATTGGGGGAAATTGGAAGAAACTTCTTAAACCTAATTTTGGGGTTTTGATGGGGTATTTGACCTCCGATTTGAGAGATTTTCATATGGTTTGACTCGTGAGTGAATAAGGATTCGGAAAATGAATAATTTATCCGATTCCGAGACGTGGGCCCGAGGGGCATTTTGGTCAATTTTTCTAAATTCGCGTATTAGTTCCGAATTTATTAGTTACTTTGATTTCTTGAATTTATATTTACATTATACCATCGAATTGAATAGATTTGGGCCACTCGGAGTTGGATACTCGTGGCAAGAGAGTGGTTAGCGGTTGATTGGCACCGTCGAGGTAAGTGGCCTGCCTAACTCTGTGTTGGGGAATTTTCCTTAGATATTTTGACTGGTTTTTACTATAAAAACCCCGTGTACGTGAGGTGACGAGCGCGTGCATGGGACATTTTCACGGAAATTCCATTGTTCTTTCTTCAACATGCCTCAATTTCAATTCTATTATTACTGTCATCGATTGAGCTGAATAACAATTTAATATTTATCATAACAACCGATTTTACTTGATTTCCCCCCCATTACTACTGTTTGAAAACGGTTTGAGTACTTTACCCCGTATTTACTAATGATTTTTCCTAAACTTTGAAACTTCGCTTTATCCGATATATATATATTCTTGCATTGCATATTTAAATTGGGACTACGGACCGTGATCTTGGAGCTTTCCCCCTGTACTGCATGGCATATTTAAATTGGGACTACGGACCGTGATCCGGGAGCTTTCCCCCCTGTACTGCATAGCGTATTTAAATTGGGACTACGGACCGAGATCCAGGAGCTTTCCCCCTGTACTGCATTGCATATTTAAATTGGGACTATGGGCCAAGACCGGGGAGCTTTCCCTCTGTATTGCATTGCACGATTATCACTTGAATTATATGTCGTGCCGAACTGAGATTTATTACTCTTTTCTTCTGGTCTTTACTTTGAATTGCCGTTAATCATTACTGTTTACTTAACTGTTAACTATATCTGTCTTATTTCTGAATTGCAAACTCAGTAGAGCCTCAACCTGACCTCGTCACTACTTGACTGGGGTTAGGCTTGGAACTTACTGGGTACCGAATGTGGAGTACTCACACCCTTCTGCGCATGTTTTCCCCATGTGCAGATCCAAGTACTAGCACCAGTGTCGGAGTCAGGAGCCCAACACACATTTGGAGACCGTGAGGTATTTCTGCCGCGTCCGCAGAACCTTTCGAGTCCCCTTCCTTATCCTTATGTAGACATAGTATTTAGACAGAATTACTCTCAGTTTTCAATGTATTGAGCTGTAGTGTTAAGCTTGTGATAGTTGTGATAGTCCAGGTTTTGGGAAAAGATAACTGTAAATGCCGAACGACTTAAGCTTTATGATATTTACTTTATCCTAATGGTTTTATTCTTGTTTTCGATTTATTTTTTCATATATTTTAGGCTTACCTAGTCGTAGAGACTAGGTGCCGTCACGAGACCCTGTGGAGGGAAATTTGGGTCGTGACAATTTCGGGACTTAGTTCATTTTATTCCATATTTGAGACCTTTATTCTACATAGAGGCGATTTTGGATTAACAATTTCTTCCCAACTTCATAGGTTGGTAACTTTAACTTGTTTTGTATAATTTTTATTACTTTTTCATGAATTTTCACTATTAGATCTAAGATCTTGTAGAGTAGAAAAAGGAGGTTTGGGTAGAAATTAGGATATTGTAACATTTAGACCTCAAATTGAGATCTGACTTGAAACAAATTACATATTTGGACTTGGGTGAATGGGTAAACGAAATCTGCTCTTAATTTTGGATTCGACCATGTGGGCTCGGGTTGACGTTTTATTGACTTTTCTAAATATGTTAAAGATCGAACATTTTTTATACTAAGGTAGTTTCTAAGGCTTGTTTTAACTTATTTGAGTAATATTAGACAAGATTTGGGTGGTTTTGAGGCTTGTTCTAAAGGAAAAGTTGTGTTGGATTGTTGATCTTATTCCGAAAAGTGATAAGTATCGTGGTTAACCTTGATTTGAGGGAATTAGGATATGGGGTCAGTGTATACCCAGGGTGACGAGTGCATATGAATTGTCATGGGTATAAGCATGCAGGTATTCTAGCTTACTTTATACCTTAAATTGTGCCATATCTTTTCCTTATTTCGTGCTCTCCTTTATTATGTTCCTTTATCTAATATATGTTTATATATGCCTTCACTTGTTAACTACCTTCAATTATTACATGCTTCTATTTGCTTAATGCTTTAATTCAATATATGCCTTTACTTTCTATATGCCCTTCTCTGTTATTAGATAAATGCTTTTACCTGCATCATGTCCTTATTTGTCTTATTTTCTTTATATGTTTCTTGTTTTACTCTATTGTATAATGTTGTATGTCCTTATATTGTTCTCGTGCTACAACTTGTCTAAGTCTTGTTGGTATATGTCGTGAGGCTAGCTCTTGGATGTTGCACTGTTTGACCTTCCTTGTTCATGCTTATACTTCCTTGGTGATTTAAGCATTCTAGTTTCCTTTAATATTATATTGTGAGGCTTACCGTGTTGATTGTTACTGGGCATTTCAAATGAATTGGTAAATTGAGATTGGGTTGCGTGCCACAACGGTAGTATTATTGATATTGGGATCGGATTGCATGCCATAACGGTATGGACACTTGTTCGTATTGATGTCGAGATCAAATTGCGCGCCACAACAAAAATAGTATTTTGTAGTGTTTTTGGATTGTTATGCTTCGCTACCATATTATGTTATGAGGTTGTGATGTGATGTATTATGGGCCTTCTGTCATCTATTTTCATATCACATTCATTATGTAGTTACTCGTTTCTCTATATTGTTATTGCTTTTCTGCTTATTCCTCGTACATGTTCATAGTGAGCGTCTTGTCATAGCCTCATCACTACCTCGTACTTACTAATTACTTGGGGTCGGTGGTACTCGTACTACACTTCTGCATTTTTTGTGCAGATTTTTGTGTTGATCCCAGCAGTGCTTAAAGGTGATTGCTCGGACCTTTTTTAGTAGACTTGAGGTAGTGTTGCTTGGCGTTCGCAGACTCTGGAGTCCCATTTCTACCTCTATTGTTGTTTTCTTGTATCATACAGTGTTGCACTTATTTTCAAACCTTATGTTTAATATTCTAGTGGATCATGTACTCTGTGACACCAAATCTTAGGAGATTATATAAAAGGCGTATGATTTAGAATTATTATCATATGTAAATGAGTTTACTTTAATTATATCTCAATATGTTGTTACCTATTAGACTAACTCTTTATTTATTGTTAAGTGTTGCCTTATCTAACAAGCAGTGTTAGGCACCATCACGGCCTCAAGATGAAAATTTGGGTCGTGACAGTAACATAGGAAGAGAGGATGAAAGAGAAGTGTCACGACCCAGTTCCATATCAGGCCGTGATTAGGGCTGCTTATCGGGCGGATCGGGCGGTTATTTACTCTTAACGGTTTGGCTTATCGGTTATCGGCTTTTAAATGTATTAATCTGCTAGCCAATTGATAAGATATCGGGCGGATTGGTATCGGTCTAGCTATTATCGGGCGGTTTGTCGGCCTAGTTTTCCTTCTAACCTGTTGTGTCTATATCAATAGCCTGCCCAAGAATCTCATTTTCAGAGTTATACTGGTTATGAATCCAATCATCGAAAATTCTACATTTACCTATAAGTCTGCATTCTTGACAATTTATCTCGTTTCTGTAGCTTAGGCAGTACCCAACTGTTGAGCAAATGTCGCCACCTTTGCCATCTCCAGTAACTATGAGCAATTGACAAATTACAGTTGAACATTTATAAGTTGAGACACTTGAGCGACAAGCTAGAGTTTGAAATGTATTAAGTGGTTGACAATGAAATAATGCCTGGTGAAGCAAGGCACAAATGCTCACAAGTGTACAAGTACATACACACAAATGCACATAGCATATATCAGTAAGCATTAAGAGACAGAAACGAGCTATCTCCATCATAATTCAACTGCCAGTAAGAGACGAGGTTTCCAAATCTCTCTCTCTCTCTCTCTCTCTCTCTCTATCTATCTATCTATCTATATATATATATATATATATATTCTTAACGGGTTAACAGTTTATCCGATAAGAAAATTGAATAATTCGCCCCTAAACCGATAAGCCATTAATAATAAAATTTTAATTCGTTCCCCATCCATTAAACTGATAACCCCATACCAATAAGCCGTTAAGCCACTTTTGCGGTTCGAATTTCGGTTTTGAACACCCCTAGCCGTGATGGCGTCCAACACCGTTGCTAGACAAGCCAACAATGAATAACTTAATGATTTTCCTTAATTTCAGAGAAATAATAAGAAACCAATCTAAGTTTATAAATGAAAGCAGCTAGAAATATTTATAACCATAGGTACAGAACCCAAATTCACTAGTCTACTAATGTGTGCCAAGATCTAGTGTCACAAGTATGTGGACAACTAGTAGAATATACAAAAGATGTCTATCCTACTGTCTGAAATAGAATAGACAGAAACAAAATAAAAGAGAGACTCTGGCATGCTGTTGAACGGCTCGGAAGGGCAGCTGACCATAGAATCTCGAACCAGGATCAAGAATGCGCGTCGGGCGGATATCCTGATGCACCTGCCTCAGATCCTGCATAGTTAAGTGCAGAACTGTAGCGTGAGTACATAAAACAATATATACCCAGTAAGTATCAAGTCTAACCTCGAAAAAGTAGTGACTAGGGTCGACTTGACACTTACTAAGGCTAATGATAATAAGTCAAAATCATAACTAAGCATGGATTACAATAAATATACTAAAACTCAACAACAAGAGATGATAAATATCCTTTTCACAATTATTAATCCCAAATTTATCTTGCATCAAACATTGGAGCAATATCGGTTACGAAAAATCCCAAGAGTTAACATGCGCAAATAATGCCGAGGTCGTACGGCCTGAACCAACATAATAATATTTAAACGGTGCACTTGTGAGGGTCGAACGGCGCGAACCATAGATGCATCTATTTAACCTGCTGAGGCGCTCGGCCCGCTCCACAAATAGAAAACACTTAAAGAAATAAGTTTTTCAATAACAGTCAAGTGTTCTATTCATAACCTTAAATAAGTGAAACTTATCCCTTTGGGATTCTTTTACAATTTTTGGCATTATGATTTAAGCAATCCAATTGACAAGTAAAGGCGCAATTATTTCAAGTATAGCATGATAGGGGTCCAAGACTACCCGGACTTTAGCATAAATAGTAGCTACGTATGAACTCTCGTCACTTCGTACTTACGTAGCCCCCCCACAAATAGTCACATATATTAATTAATTCACTTATGGGAAAATTTTCCTCTTACAAGGTTAGAAAGGAGACTTATCTTGTCTCAAAGCCCACTTCCCGATTCAAGAACGTGCTCAAACCTCCAAATTTGGTGCCAAACGACCCGAAACTAGTCAAACATTATATAAATTAATCAATATATGCTCATATGTTCATATCCCCGCTACTAAAGTAATTACCCAACCCTAAATGCAATATTCATAAAATTCACCCCTAGGCCCACGTGCCCGGATTCCGGAACTTTTTGAAGAAAGTTTTTACCCATAACCTTAGGAACATAAATATATGATTTACTAAGTTCCATAATCATTTTCGTGATAAAATTCTCATTTTTATCAAACCCTAGGTTTTCCATCTAAACTCATGATTTCTACAAATTTTCATGTTGAAATCTACCCCTAATTTATGTATCAAACTCTCATTAAGTAGAAATTAATTACCTCATAAAGCTAGGTCGAGTCCTTAAAAGCTCTCAAATGTGTTGGAAATGGCCTGAGTCCCATATTAAATGAACCCCTACTACCCAACAATTTTCGCACTTGCGGTCCCGCACCTGCGGCAAATGCCTCGCAGGTGCTCTTCCTCCTTACCTAGCCAGGCTCCGCACCTGCGGAAGGGTCACTTCTGCGAGCCAATCCGCACCTGTGGTCATGGCTCTAGCACTTGCGTGACAATCTTCCGCATCTGCGGTTTCTGGGCTGCCCACAATTTCTCGCTTATGTGGCTCACGGTTCGCACCTGGGAGTCCGCACCTACGGCTGGCCAAGAGCATGTGCGATTATGACAGATCTGGGAGCTTCAGCTGTTGCTCCAAGCCCCCAACTTGGTTTGAGCCTCGTCCGATATACACTCGGAGACCCTAGGGCCCCACCCAAGCATACCAACAAGTTTGAAATCATAAAACGGACTTGCTCGAACTCTCGGAATGCCCGAAACAATATTAAAACTAAGAATCACACCCCAAAACTAACTGAATCAAACTTATGAACTTCAAGTTCTTCAATTTACTCCCAATGCACCGAAACATACTTAAACTACTCGAATTGACACCAATTTCTGCGTGCAAGTCTTAAATGACATTACAGAACTATTCTCGATCTCAGAATTCTGTTTGGACCTCGATAACACCAAAACCCTCTCCAAATTTTTTTTAAAGAACTTCTATACCTTCAAAGAACCAACTTTTGATATTAGGCGTCGAAACGCTCCCGGGTCATCCAAAACCCGGAACGAGCATACGCCCAAGTCCAAAATCATCATACTAACCTATTGGAACCGTCAAACCCCGAAAATCCGATGTCGTTTACTCAAAATGTTGACCGAAGTCAAACTTAGCCTTTTTAGGCCAACTTAAGGTACCAAGTGTTTCGATTTCAACCCGAACCCTTCCAAACCTTAAACTAACCAACCCCACAAATCATAAATTAGTAAAAGCACATATGGGAGTCTTATTTAGGGGAACGGGATTATAGAAAGCAATACGGCCGGTCGGGTCGTTACATTTTCCACCTCTTAAACAAACGTTCGTCCTCGAATGGGTCTAGAATCAAACATGGAGTCCTGAACAAGTGAGGATATCTACTCTGAATGTCCTTCTCGGACTCCCAAGTCGCCTCCTCAACCAGTTGGCCCCTCCACTAGACCTTACCACGGAAATCCTCTTGGATCTCAACTGGCGATCCTGCCTATCAACAATGGAAACTGGTTCCTCTTCATAACCCAGACTCTCATCTAACTGAATCGTGCTGAAGTCTAACACATGTGACAAGTCGGGATGATACCTCTAGAGCATAGACAAGTGAAAGACTGGATGAACTCTCGATAAACTTGGAGGCAAATCAAGCTCATAAGCAACCTCCCCAACTCTTCTCAACACCTCAAATGGACCTATAAAACTTTCCCTTCTTCCCAATTCTTATAATCCCCTTCATCGGCGAGACTTTCAAGAGAACCTTCTCGCTTACCATAAATGATAAATCACGCGCCTTCTGGTCCGCGTAGCTCTTCTGTCGGGACTTTTCTGTACGAAGTCGCTCCTGAATCAATTTTACCTTTTCCAAGGCATCCTTCACCAAATTAGTACCATACAACCTAGCCTCGCCGAGCTCAAACCACCCAATAGGAGAACGACATCGACGACCATATAAAGCCTCGAACGGAGCCATCTCGATGCTGGACTGGTAACTGATGTTGTAAGCAAACTCGACCTAAGGCAAGAACCGATCCCACTGCCCTCCAAAGTCAATCACACATGCTCTGAGAATATCCTCCAATATTGAACTGTCCGCTCTGACTGCCCGTAGGTCTGTGGATGAAATGTCGTGCTATCACTCTGTACTGCTCTCTAGAAATGTGAAGTGAACCGAGGACCTCTGTCGCAAATGATGGAAACAGGCACACCATGCAGCCGAACTATTTCCTGGATATAATTCTGGGCCAATATCTTTGAAGTATATGTAGTCATCACAGGAATAAAGTGTGTCGACTTGGTCAACTGTCTGGAATGACCCAAACTGCATCAAACTTTTGCAAAGTCCGCGGCAACCCAACTACGAAGTATATAGTAAAGCGCTCCCACTTCCACTCAGGTGTAGTGATCTGCTGGAGTAGACCTCCTGGCCTCTGGTGCTCATACTTAATCTGCTGGCAATTTAGGCATCTATCTACATACTCAACTATGTCCTTTTCATCTTCCACCACAAATAATGCTTCTTCAGATCGCGATACATCTTCGTAGCACCTGGGTGTATGGAATATCAAGAACTGTGCGCCTTCTCTAGGATTTTCTCTCTCAGGCCGTCGACATTAGGAACACACAGACGACCCTGGAGTCGCAGAACACCATTCTCGCCAATAGAAACCTCCTTGGCACTACCTTGTAGTACCGTCTCTCTAAGAACCAATAAGTGCAGATCATCAAAGTGCCAAGCCTTGATCTACTCTAATAGTGAGGACTGGGAAACGACGCAAGCAAGAACTCGGTTGGGCTCTGAAATATCCAACCTCACAAGTCTGTTAGCCAAGGACTGAATGGCCAAGGCTTGTGGCCTCTTGTCGCTGAAATAAATGCCAAGCTACCCTTACTCTCTTCCTTCCTGCTCAAGGCATCCGCGACTACATTCGCCTTGCCCGGATGATAAAGAATGGTGATGTCACAATCTTTCAGTAACTCAAGACATCTACACTGCCTCAAATTGAGATCCCTTTGCTTGAACAAATGCAGCAAACTGTGATGATCAGTGAAAACCTCACAAGACACCCCATGTAGATAATGCCTCCAGATCTTAAGAGCATGAACAAATGCGGCAAACTCCAAATCGTGCACAGGATAATTCTTCTCATGGGGTTTCAGCTGACGTGAAGCATATGCAATAACTCGCCCATCTTGCATCAATACACAACCCAAGCCAACGCGTGAAGCGTCGCAATACACAACATACATCCCTTAACCGGAAGGCAACACAAGGACTGGTGTTGTGGTCAAAGCCGTCTTGAGCTTTTGGAAGCTCGTCTCACAATCTAACGAAACTGAGCACCCTTCTGGGTCAATCTAGTCAAAGGTGTTGCAATAGATGAGAATCCCTCCACGAATCAGCGATAATAACTTGCTTACCCAAGAAGCTACTGGTATTAGTCGCCGAAGTAGGACGAGCCCAACTCTGAACCGCCTCAATCTTCTTGGGATCCACCTTAATACCCTCACCTGATACCACATGCCCCAAGAATGCCACATAATCTAACCGTAACTCACACTTGGAGAACTTACATACAACTTTTGTTCCCGCAAGGTTTGAAGCACCACTCTCAAATGTTGGTTGTGCTCCTCCATGCTACGTGAGTAAATAAAAATGTCACCAATGAAGACAATAACAAAGGAATCAATATAAGGCCTGAACACCATGTTCATCAAATCCATAAACGTCGTTGGGGCATTAGTTAAGCTGAAAGACATCACTAAAAACTCATAATGGCCATATCTAGTACCGAAGGTAGTATTCGAAACATCTGAGTCCCGAATCTTCAACTGATGGTACCCGATCTCAAGTCGATCTTAGAAAACGCCCTAGCACCTTGAAACTGGTCAAACAAATCATTAATACGCGGCAACGGGTACTTGTTCTACTTTGTTCAACTGGCGGTAATCAATGCACATCCATAGTCCCATATT
>ML295924.1:1095-17241 GCA_005239495.1 Nicotiana undulata | reverse complement strand
GCAGTATGTAAAGAAAGGAAAGCAAAGAAGGAAAGAAAAATACCCGTTTATAGGATTTTGGCCAGAAAAATCAAAGTTGTCGGACCTTGGCCAGATTCCGGCTGGTTTGAAAATGACTCAAACCCACAGAAATCAATAGCCCTCGTTGAGAGCTATCGATCCGTGTAGGTTAGAGCCATTAGAAGTCTTCGAGTCGTCTTGTAGAAGAACACTAGGGTTCCGGGTTTTCAGATTTGAAATTACTCGAAATTGGTTGATTGTTTCGGGAAACCAACATTTGGACGGGGGTGAGGAGGTCGTGGGGATCGTCTGGTTAAAAAATGGGGTCGATTGGAGAAGCTCTGCCGCCGGAGAAGATTTCAGGCCGGCGGAGCACAGCGGAAGCGGGGTGGGGCTACGGTGGGAGATGGTGGTACTGGGCGGAGGCCGGGGAGGTTAGAAAGAAGGGAGAGATGAAGAGAGGGGTTAGACTTTGATCACTAGGGGGGAGTCTTTGGAACAGTTATATAGCTAGATGATGTGGGGTTCAGGACCGTTGGATCAATTAGATCCAACGGCTAGGGATTCAAGGGGTTAAACGGGGTCATTTTGTTGGATGCTGGGGAAGGCCGGGTGGGGATTTAACTGGGTTGGACATGGGTGAGGGTAACTTGGGCCTGGGCGATTCTAGCACATGTCCTTTTTATTCATTTTTATCAATATCAAACTCAACTTATTAAAATAACCTAAATTAAAACAAAAAATGCAATAAATAGTTCTAATCCTAGTATTTGTTTAATTAAAAAATCACACCATTTAATTTACTCCTAGTTCAATTTCATAATTTTGTTAAAGAAAAAAGTAATTAAACCAAGAAGTTTAAACATTAACCTATCCTATGTCAGGTAATTTACATTCCGCTATCATTTAAATAACAATTAAAGGTTATGCACCTAATTAAGTCATCTTAAACCATTTATACGTTTAAAAGACGAATTATGGCCACATAATGTAAAATAAATTCACAGATAGCATTAGAATTTAACTAAAATCCATAAAACCAATTAATTTATTGAGAATTTTGTAGGATTATACGATAAGTAGAAATCACGTGCTCACAACTGTTGCCCAAGATTACTTTATTAATTCCTCCCAGGATAAAATGGAACAAATATTCTGTAATACCGACAATGAAAATTACAGAACTTCGACGAACTCAACAAACGATAGTAAACAAAACTTATGCTTACGTTTTTCTTTGAAAATAATAATGCAGAAATACAGTAGATGAGGGGAGAGTTTGCAGATTTTTGGTGGTGAAAAATGAGACTACTCTTCTATATTTATATCTAACGATTTGGGTTTCAACGGGTGCCAAGATACCTGTTCATTGAAATGTTGTGTGTTCGCCAAAATTAAAATTCTGTTAGTAGTGAATTTTACCATTGGGAACCACGAATTTTAAATTAAAATTCCACGAAAAAATATTAGGAAAGAAATTACATAATGGAAAATGAGAAATAAATTTGGTCAAAAAAATTATCAATCTATCATATCAATTGACCGAATCCAAATTCGAAGCCGAAGCCGAGCAGAGCGAGCGAGCGACGAAGACGGCGCGAGGCACCACTTCTTCTTACCTATTTAAGATCTAAAAGATGTACTTCTCTCTATAATCACAAATATTATCTTTCTATTTCCAATGAGGGAAAAAGTGCATTAGTAAAGGAAACAACCTCAAACTTTTCGTTTCCCTCCAAATCTTTTTCCTCAATGTCCTATTCATACCTCTTATCTAATTAAATAAAAACCAAACAATCCCCCACATGAATGGGAAGTGACTATACGAAAATATGCATGCATGAAAAAATTGTGTGATTTACAAGCAAGTATTGTATCTGGATAAGTAGGTTTCCCTTTGAACTTTCCATAGTGAACTTATGTCGGATATACTCGGTGAATCGGTAGATTTGGTATCTTTGAACTGACGTAACTTTGGTGTATACCTAGACTCATATAATCAACCCTTTAACCGCATTTAGTTCTCATTGTTGTGTTCGTATCAACCATGAATATCGCCTGGTTTATAAGTGCGTAAAGAAATGGCCTTACAGAATTCTCCTTTAAGTTGCTTATACTTCACACTTATATAGGTGATTCCTAAATATCTTATCCCATAGATACGCTATTTGATATACTCCGTATAAAACTAAGAAAACATTAAAAACCTTAACGCTTTATCCTTGGTACTGAACATTGTCTCATCACGAAAATAGATCAAAATTTCATTTGACAATGTTGAGCCGTCAGTAATGACTTTGTTTGATATCCTTGAACCTAGATATTGTGAACACCATGCTTCTAGGTAGAGTTACCGCCACAGTGATTTTTCCTCGGCCATAGTCCTACTCCCTTTGATGATTTATCAACCGCCTCTCTATTTAGGCATTTTTTAAGCATATCCGACACATTATCTTTTGACTTTATGTATTCAATTGTGATAATTCCATCAGAGAGTAGGTGTCTAACGGTATTATGGCATCGTCATATGTGATGAGATTTTCCGTTACACATAACGCTTCAATACCTTCATATTGCTGCTTGACTATCGCAATGTATGCATATAAGAGACATTGGTTTGGTCCAGAATAGAGTATCTTCCAAGAAATTTTGGAACCATTCAGCTACTTCTCTAGCCTTATCTAAAGCTATAAATTCAAATTCCATTTTAGAGCGAGCGATGCATGTCTTTATGGATGATTTCCAAGACACTCCTCCCCTGCCAATAATAAACATGTATCCACTTGTGGACTTTGTTTCCAATGACAGTGTGACCCAATTTGCATCACTATATCCTTCAATCACCGCAAGATACTTATTGTAGAGCAAAGCATAATCTTGGGTATATATTAGATACCACAAAACTCGTTTCATTGCCATCCAATGAGTTTGGTAATTATTACTTGTCTAACGACTCAGTAAACTTACTGCACAAGCTATATCAACTCATGTACAATTCATTATATACATTAAACTTCCCAACACTCAAGCATAATGCGGTTGAGATTTTCTTTGACCTAGGTTCTTTGTAAGAGAAACATTGACATCAATAGGGGTCTTTGCGAACTAAATCAACAACTCATAAGTCTTTCATATAAAACTTCCTACAAAGCAAATGCTTAGTAGCATTTTTATATGCAATGTCTTTGCTCATTATTAACATATCAACAACAAATAAACATACAATGACTATATGATTTGGAGTGCTTTTAATGTAATCATTTTATTAATCTTAATTCCATTTGCCGACATTATTTGGTCAAATTTGGCATGGCATTGTTTGGGTGCTTGTTTCAATCCGTAAAGTGATTTAACAAGTCGGCACACCTTCTTTTATTTTTCGGGAACCACGAACTCATTGAGGTTATTCCATATAAATTTCATCCCAAAAGACTCCATTTAAGAAGGTTGTCCTCACATCCATCTGAAGGATTTCAAGTCCATAAACGACAGCTAATGTTACTAACACAAGAATAGATGTAATCCTGGTTGCCAGTGAGTATGTATCAAAATAATCAAGACCTTATCATTTTCTAAACCCTTTGACAACTAATCTTGAATTATATTTTTCAGTAGTACCATCAACTTTATTTTCTTTTGGAAAATCCACTTCGGACCTAAAGGTTTATTTCTTGGAGGAAAATCAACCAATTCCCAAGTATGCTTATTTAATATTTATTCTATCTGACTATTGACTGCCTCTTTAGAATATTGTGCTTATGAAGAAGACATTACTTCTTTAAATGTTTGAGGGTCATTTTTCAACAAAAATGTCAAAAATTCTGGTCCAAAGGAAGTAGTTGTCCTTTAACGTTTACTACGTCTTGGATTTTCCTTATTAAACGTACATTCCTTTGCTTCTTCTCGGGGTCGCTTAGATTTTTCACGAGACGAATCACATTCATATGGATAAATATTCTCAAAGAATTCAAAATTATTAGATTCGATTACCGTATTAATATGAATAGCGGGATTTAATGATATATGAACCAGAAACGATATGCCTTACAATTTCTTGCATATTCTATGGAAAAGCAATCAACCGTTTTCGGTCTAATCTTAACCCTTTTGGGTTTAGGAACTTGCATTTTAGTCAAACACCCCCACACTCTAAAATATTTTAAGTTGGGTTTCCCACTTTTTCTTTTTTCTTATGGAATTGATTGTGTTTTGCTATGGGAAACTCGATTGAGTATTTGATTAGCTGTAAGAATAGCTTCCCCCCACATGTCAACATGGCATTCATCATCTCCTTTAATGTTCTATTCTTTCTTTCTGCTATTCCATTATATTGGGGTGAGTAAGGGGAAGTTGTTTGGCGAATAATGCCATATTCTAAATATATTCTAAAGGAGATTCATATTTGGCCACCCCTATCACTTCTTATCATTTTGATCCTTTTGTTTTGTTTAATTTCAACTTCATTTTTGTATTGCTTGAATGCATCAATTGCTTCGTCTTTACTATTAAGTAAGTAAATATAGCTATATCTCGTATTGTCGTCAATAAAAGTTACGAAATACTTTTTTCCACCGCAAGATGGTATTGACTTAATGTCGCAAATATTTGTGTGAATTAAGTCTAAAGGATTTGAATTCCTTTCAACCGACTTATAAGGATATTTAAGATACTTTGACTCCATACATTTTTGACATTGCAAATTATCGCGTTCAAATTTAGGCAATACTTCCAAGTTAACCATTTTTTGTATAGTTTTGAAGTTGACGTGACCTAAAAGTGCATGCCTTAAATTATTTGACTCAAGTAAGTAAGAAGAAGCTTTAACTTTATTAATATCAATAGTTGTTGAATTCGACTTGAAAAATCCCTCAGTTAGGTGACATTTTCCTACATACACACCGTTCTTACTTATTACAACATTTTCAGAAACAACACACACTTAAATCCATTTTGGAATAGAAGTCCAGCAGAGACCAAATTTTTGCGAATTTCAGGAACATGGAGACCAAATAACTCTTTGTTAGCACAAACATGGCGAGTGACTCCAGAATCAATCCACCACTCATTGAGATTTTTTACCAAGCTGTATTCAGATAGCATGGCACACAAGTCATCCATGTCATCATTCTTTTCAACCATATTTTCTTGAATCTTCTTTTTGTCCTTTTTCGGTGCCCTATAGTCCACATCATTATGTCCAACATTTCCATAGTTGTGGAAATTAACTTTGAACTTCTTCTTGCTCGGGTAATTCTTTTGACAAAATGACTTCTTTCTCTTTCAAATGCTTGTAGACGCTTCCTCAACAATATTTGCTCCCATTATTGTTGAGTTACTGCATGACTTCTTCTCAGCAACCTTGTTGTCCTCTTCAATCTGTAGACGAACAATAAGGTCTTCAAGTGTCATCTCCTTGCACTTATGTTAAGTAGTTCTTAAGGTCCTTCCATAGCGGAGGAAGCTTTTCAATAAATGCCGCAACTTGAAACGCTTCATTTATGACCATACTTTCAATAAAAAATTTATAATTAATAAAATAATTAATATCTTGAATAAAAATATTGACTTGATTTATACCTTCAACAAGGAGGTCATGAACAATAACTTGCAATTCTTTAACTTGCGTTATGACAGATTTGCCATCAATCATTTTGAAATCCCGAAATGAAAGCATCTTCAGTATTGTACTTATTTTCAAGAGAATTCCAAAACTCTCTTGATGTTTTCATAACGCTATAAACATTGTACAAGACGTCTTCCAAGCAACATAAAATATAATATTTGCATAAGAAGTCAGAATACTTCCATGCCTCCGTGACCACAAATATCTCATTTTTAGGAGTATCTTCTCCAAAAACTGGAACGTCCTCTTTGATAAAGCACTGCAAAGTGAGTGTGGTCAGGTAGAAGAACTTTTTTCTGCTGCCAATCCTTAAAGTCAACGCCCGAAAACTTTCTGGGCTTTTTTGTTGGTGCCATCTCCAGTGCATGCGTTATGCGACTTGAAGACGCAGTAGCCATTGCAGAACAATTATGTTGTTCCGTGTTTCTTGTAATTTTTCTGTAAAATAAATTGACACAACCAGAATTTGTAAGCCGGTGAAGTTTTTATCTTCAAACCGAATACAAACAACCGAGTAGAAAATCACAAGGATTTTAATCTAGGATTGAGTAGAATGTCACAAAGACTTAATCTCAAACTAGAGTAGAAAATTCAAAGATATTAATCTCCAAAACAGGAGTAGAAAATCGCTAGGATTTTAGACTCCCAAAGTAGAAAGTAAGAAAAACACAAAATATAAAAAGTAAATTCCTTAATCTTGTTAGTATCTTTATTCAAAATATAATTTCTGCAAAAATAAAACGATAACAGAAACAGATGCAGAAGAATAAAAAAACCGAGCCCAACAGAAAATTATGTTTCCTTAAATAACTTAATCCCCTCACTATTGCCCAAGGTTGTTGGATTAATTCCTCCCAGGTTAGAACGGAACAACTATTCTCTAATACCGACTATTGAAATTACAGAACTTCGACGAACTCAACAAACGACAGTAAACCACACTTATGCTTACATTTTGCTTTGAAAATAATAATGCAGAAATGCAAAAGATAAGGAGAGAGTTTGTAGATTTTCGGTGGTGAAAAATGAGGCTACTCCTTTGTATTTATAGCCAACAATTTGGGTTTCAACAGGTGCCAAGATACTTGTTCGTTGAAATGGTGTTTGTTTGCCAGAACTAAAATTTTGTTAGTCGAAAATTTGACTGTTGGGAACTGCGAATTTTAAATTAAAAATCTCGAAAAAAATATTAGAAAAGAAATTATTTAACGGAAAATGGGAATCAATCATATCAATCGGCTTAATCCGAAGCTGAGCGAGCGACAACGACGACGGTGCGATGCACCATTTCTTCTTAACTCTTTAAGAGCTTAAAGATATGCTTCTCTATATAGGCACAAATATTTTCCTTTCATTCTCCGACGAGGGACAAAATATATTAGTAAAGGAAATAACTCCAGACTTTTTATTTACCTCCAAATCTTTTTCCCCTATTTCCCATTCACACCTCCTATCTAATTAGATAAAACCCCAATAGAACCTCTTTCCCATGTAATATCAAGCTAAGAGGGAATAATCAAGTGTATCCTTACCACCCATCTTAATAATAAAGCATGGATTCACTAAGATAATATTAGACCCAATCAAGATAAAGCTAATAATCAAATACCTATTAATCAAACAACATAGATTCAGGTCATAATCCTAGTAAATGGTCTAGCTACTCAAGCTAATTACAGGAACAACATAAAATAAGATAGATTTCATCATGGGTGACAATGAATTGCAAGAACTAGATCCAACGCAAAGAAGCTTGATGGATTCCTCCCCAAATGAGTTGTCTTGCATCCTCCCCAAGACTCTAAACCTACACTTAAATATTTTTTAATATGCAAGATACCTAAACAAAGAAGCTACTATTATAGTCTATTATATCACTAGCCAAATGTTAGAGAAAATAGCCCAAAACTGAACTGCGGACCACACAATGCTTCTATGATACAGAAAATGTGTTTCCATTTTCCGCAAAATATGCTTGGGAACTCTAGGTTATAAATTCTGACAATTTTGTGGACCGCACATTACTTCTGTTGGAGGTTCAACTCGAGTTATTCTCTGCCTTACATTGCGATCGTGAGTTCTATCTTGCGATCTGCAATTTATCTATTTAAAGATATAAAAAGCATTAGACAAATCCAAGTTAAATTGGTAAATTTTAATTTATCATCGTCCAAGATTTGTGTATACGGGTAAAACCGGGGCTAATAAGCATCTAGATTTTCCGGTAGGATGAACGAAGCAAGGACATACCTACATGGAATAGGAATCGAAGCTAGGAACCTCTCGTACTAAGGCCTGAACGAAGCGCTTGTCACCGGAGCCATCAAGACAACGCCCCCCGAATCCAGTTTGAGCTCCAAGACCTCGGAAAGCACTACCAAACGGTTGCACACAACTAATAAAGGGTCGTGATAGCTGCACCCAACCGAATATCATTGTTTAACCAAAAAAAAGGATTCTTATTCAAAGCCTATCTTTAGAAGAACTCGGGTTACTGATAACCAGGAAATTGCTTACCTCCTCAATAAATCACTTGAAAGGAAATAAAATTGACAAAAGATATTGAAATAATTGATTTTAAGCAAAAGAAAATAATTGTATTCTAGTAAAAGTCAGAATGTGTCTTTACAAGCTGAATTCTCTTCCTTTATATAGAAGTTTACAAACATTTTGTTTCCTATCATTTATGGCCGGATCATTATGAGCTTTAATGACATTAATGATATGTTATAATTGGTAATCGTAACTGGTCAAGAATCTTCCTTTTTTACTGTCTTGATTCATTCCGCATGTGCCTCTTCATCGACTATTTTATGTTCGAACACAGGTTCCCTTTTATCTCGTGAGTGATTGACTCGTACATCTTTTAATCGTAATATTCCAGTTTTCATTTTCTTGTTGTTCCACGTATCACGCTCTGTCAGCCAAATGTAATTCCACGTGTATCATATATTTACCACCAATAAAGATAGTGTCACGACCTTAATTTCCCACCATCGGGACCGTGATGGCGCCTAACATTGAACCCGCTAGGCAAGACAACGTTACTGATTATTTTATCTTATTCCTTTATATTTAACAGTTTACCAGACGATTTCAGAGAAATATCAACGGAAATAAAAATACGGAATAACAGAATTTAACAATTTAATTTAATACCAATGCGATGTCCAAAATAGAACTACGCCCAGAAATGGAGCACAATCCCACGGACTGTCTACGATTACTACAAACAGTGGTCTGAACAAAAGAAATATACATCTATCTCATAAGTAAATAAGAACAAAAAAGAAACAGGATAGAAGGGGACGCCAAGGCCCACGGACGCCTGCAGGTCTGCCTCGGGTCTCCATTGGACTGAAGGTGACAACCTCGATCTATGGTCCGAAGAGTCCAGTACCGGGATCTGCACAAAAGTGCAGAGTGTAGCATCAGTACAACCGACCCCATTTAGTGGTAAGTGTCGAGCCTAACCTCGATGAAATAGTGACGAGGCTAGGACACAACAACTATATAAACCTTTGTAGTTTAATCATATATGAAAAACAATAATAATAACAAGAATTAAGCAGCTTAATACTAGAAGAAGGGGGAAAGATGCTGAGGTGAGGAATATCAAGTTATGAAAATAACGAAGTAAAGCGACAAAATAAATATCAAACTTAAAACAACGGAAATAGTAACACAAAGACAAGTACACGACATCACCCTTCTTTTACTCTCATCCTCACCATAGAATCAGTAGAAATGGCACGATATTACCCTTTATTCTTTTACTCTCTCATAATCATGGCATGACATCACCCTTCGTGCTTTTAAATTTCATTAATATGGTACGTCATCAGCCTTCGTGCATTAACACTCACAATTTCGGCACGACATCACCCTTCGTGCATTAACACTCGCTTACAATATCACGCACGACATCACCCTTCGTGCTTTACACTCTTTCTCACCCAAACAATGAAATGACAGCATCCGAACAAGGAAATCAACAGTATAAACAATAATAGAAACCAATCGTCCCGGCAAGGGAGCCAACAATAGAATCAATATCATCCCGGAAAGGGAAATAATTATAACCAATATCGCTTAATTAATTAGCTTCACGAAATAATTCTCAACTTGAACCAATACTCAGCAATAGGCAATACCAAGGAAATACCATCAACATGGATAATTACCAAATTAGACATAGGTAGTGCTTAATGAAAATATCATATAAATCACAATATAAAACTCACGAGCATGCTTGAAACCAACGTATAGATACTCTTCACCACACCTATACGTTGAACATAATACTAACACGTAACAAAGAGGACACAATACCTATTCCCTCAAGCTAAGGTTAGACCAAACACTTACCTCGGAATCCACGGCCAAACTCAAGCCTCAAACACCGCTTTCTCTTTAGAATTCGCCTCCAATTCACTTGTATCTAGACATAATCAACTTAACAACATCAATAAATTCTAAATAATTCAACCCCAATGCTTAATTATAGGTTTTCTATCATTTTTCCAAAAAAGTCAAAAATCGACCCTGGGCCCGCTTGGTCAAAACAGGAGGTTCGCACCAAAACCCGATCACCCATTCACCCATGAGCCCGAATATGTAATTAGTTTCGGAATCTGACCCCAAATTGAGGTCTAAATTCCCAAATTTGTAAAATCCCTAATTCTCCTAAGATCCCTAATTTCTACCCTTAAAGAACAAGATTTAGGCCTAAAAATCTAACGGTGTTGATGGAAAATGAAGGAAATGAGCTTAAAAAGACAAACCTATGATGTGGTGATAAAATCCCTCTTCAAAAATTGCCCCTAAGCTTTCTTGGTTTTGAAAATATGAAGTTATGGCCTAATTCCCGTTTTGCTCCTAGTTTAAGTGCTGGGCGACAGTGTTCACTGCGTTCGCGTGAACACTGCCACGTTCGCGAAGAACTGCCTCCTGAGGACTTACGCGTTCGCGGGAAAGACCATGCGTTCAGGAAGGCTTAGCCCAGCCCTGCCTTCGCGTTCGCGTGAGTGGGGTCTCGTTCGCATAGGTTTTATCCCAAATTCCTTGACCAGCCCCCTCCTAAGCTATGCGTTCACGTTTGACCAGCCGCGTTCGCGTAGAGCAGCTCCCCAGTGCTCCGCGTTCGCATCCAGGTCTATGCGTTCGCATTGAACAAACCCAGCCCCAACCCTGTTTACCCTTCGTGTTCGCGTGGGTGACCACGCATTCACATAGCACAAAACACCACGCACTAGATACAACAATTACACCAAAATTTTCAAAGTCAAAAATACCCCGAAGCCCATCCGAAACTCACCCGAGACCCCGGGGCTCCAAACCAAATATGCACACAACCCTAAAAATATCCTACGGACCTACTCGTGCGATCAAATCGCAAAAACAACATCTTAAACAACGAATTTAGCATCAAAATCAATGAAAATCTCAAGAACTCTTAAAGTTTCGAATTTTACAACTACGGGTCTGAATCACGTCATATGACATACGTTCCTTACCAAATTTTACAGGCACAACCCAAATACCATATTAAACTTGTACCAGGATCCGAAACCAAAATACTAGCCCGATACTATCAAATTCAAACACATTCAAATTTCCAAAAACTCTTATAATTTCAGTTAAACAATTTCTTTCAAAAATTCATTTCTCGGGCTAGGGACCTTGGAATTCAACTCCGGGCATATGGCCAAGTCCCATATTTTCCTACGGACCCTCCGGGATCGTCAAATCATGGGTTCAGGTCCGTTTAGCCAAAATGTAGACCGAAGTCAACTTAAATTCAATTTTAAAGGCAAAAACTAGCATTTTCTCAATTTTTTACATAAAAGCTTTCCGGATATACGCCCGGACTGCGCACGTAAAATGAGGTAAGACAAGAGGAGGTTTTTTAAGGCCTCAAAACGCAGTTTTGACTTTTGAAATGAGAGATGACCTTTTGGGTCATCACATTCTCCACCTTTAAAGACAATCGTTCGGCCTCGAACAGAATAGAAAAGTACTCGGGTCGGGAAAAAGATGGGGATATCGGCTCCGCATATCGGACTCGGACTCCTAGGTAGCTGCCTCGGCAGGCTGAACTCTCCACCGAACACGAACTGAAGGATAACTCTTCGACCACAACTGACGAACCTGCAGGTCTAGAATTGCTACCGGCTCCTCCTCATAAGTCAAGTCCTTGTCTAACTAGACATCGCTGAAGTGTCACGACTCCAAATCCTAACAGGCCGTTATGGCGCCTATCGTGGAACTAGGCTAGCCACTATTACGTAACTACTCATTTATTTTAATATATTTTCTCAAAATCATTAATAACAAGCACAATAACTATAAAACTTTCTCTAAGTCTTTAAGCAAGCATAATATAATCGGACAGTCTAAACTAATCTCCTAGAACTGGAGTCAACTGATCACGAGCATCTAAGAATAAAACTAACACTACTAATGTCATAAACAATTTCTCGGAATAAAATACTAATACTAATGAAGGAAGGGAAATGGAGAAGCTACTGACGCTGGACAGCTACCTCGAAATCCCGAATGCTGACGCCGAACGAACGCAAGTGAACTACTGCTCAGAACCAGTACCTGGATCTGCACAAAGGGGTGCATGGAGTAATTATGAGTACGCCAACTCAGTAGTAATGAAAATAAATTAAGTCTGAAGAATAAGAAACACACAACAAAAATACACCAATTCACAAATAGTGAAACACATAGTCTGAGTAAAGTATACATTTAATACATAAGTTTGAAAACCAATTTCCATAAAAATCCTTTGAAACAAGTATATTTTCCAATGTTTCTCAGTAAAAACTCCCAAAAATATCAGTATGAAAGATGAAGTGAATCATAGTCAAAACTCAGTAAAATATCATTAAAAAACTGCCCCTCGAGCATAATCATCACTCATAAATAGTCCCTCAGCACCTCACCATCACTCAGTAATTGTCACTCAGCACCTCACAATCACTCATACCTCCCAATCGCTCGTCACTCGTCACTCGAACTCGCACTCGGTAGGTACCTGCGCTCACTGGGGGTGTGTACAGACTCCAGAGGGGCTCCTATAGCCCAAGCGCTATAAACAAGCCAAATCATGGCATCAATCATCTCTCAGGCACTCGGTCTCTCTCATATCATAAATATCCTCACAATATTGGCCCTCGGCCTCACTCAGTCAGACACTCTCAACATGCCACTCGGACCATAAATGAATGGGGTTCTCGACCCAAAATAGTATTTCATTTCAAGAAATAATATCAATAAACTCTGAGTGTCAAAACAATTTAGCAAGAAGGACTGAGTGTAAAATCATAAGTACTATATGAGGAATATGAGGAAAATAGCCCCCAAGGGGTTAAAATAGATCGGCACTAGGCCCCAAACGTGGCTTACAACCCAAATATATTAAAACATAGTAATGCTATAAAACATATGCTTTAAAAGTCATTTCGCAACTCAATAGTTGCCTAAAAAGGAACATATTTCGAAATTTCCAATTCGTGCACGCCCCACACTCGTCATCCAGTGTGTGCGTCACTCCAAAACTATGAAAGGATGTAAAGTCCGGGGTTTCATACCCTCATTACAGGATTTAAAGACATTACTTACCTCAAACTAGCCTGAAAAGCTACTCCGCAACACGCTTGCTCCTCGAATCAACTTTCGAGTGCACCAAATCTATCAAGTTCAGTTTTTTCACATCAAATTATGTTAAGGGGATGAAACTCAATCGAAATATATCAATTTTAAGCACAAAACCCGAAATTAGCCAAAACCCGACCCCCGGGCTTGCGTCTCGGAACTCAATAAACTTTATACCCAAATGATCCTCATAATCTCACGAGTCTGTACATATAAAGAACTCTGCAATATGAGTCCGATTGACCCCTTAAATCACCTCTAAAAGGTCTCTTAAACTCAAGCCCTGGTTTCCCCTGTTTCCACTGATTTTCCTTAATTAAATGTTGTTAATAAGGTCTTTAATAACATATAATCGAGTTAATAAGTTCTAAAATCTTACCTCAATGAAGAACAAACGTTTTTCCTTCCAAAAATCCTCAAAAAGCTCGAAACCCGCACAACAATAGCGAAAAGAGGGTTAAAAATCGTTAAGTCCACTTTTTATACTTTCTGCCCAGGGATTTCCGCACCTGCGGCCAAAATATCGCACCTGCGTACCCTTAGCTACGGTCCCAGGTGCGCATCTGCGAAAGGTCACTTAAAGTCCAATCCCCACATCTGCGACGCTATTTCCGCACCTGCGACTCCGCAGGTGCGGCCCCACGTCCACATCTGCTGCCTTACACTGACCCAGCCAACTTCCGCATCTGCGGAGTCCTGTCCCCTTCTGTGGGCCCGCACCTGCGATCCCCCATCCGCAGGTGCGGTCACACCAGCAAAATTAAAACCAGCAGCTGAAGCTGCACATTCGAAGTCCCAAATTGTTTCCCCTTAACCACTCAAAATCATCCCGAGACCCTCAAGACCCCAACCAAACATACCAACACATTATATATGATAATTCAAACTTAGTTTCACTCTCGAAAAACCCAAAATAACATCAAAACACCAAAATCACATCAAATTCAAGCCTAAGAACTTTGAAATTTCTAAATTCCACCAATGATGCCGAAACCACCAAAATACCTCCGATTAATCTGAAATTTTGCACACTTATTCAAAATGACATTACGAACCTATTCCAACTTCCGAAATTCCATTCCGACCCTGATAGCCTATTTTCCACTGCCGACCGGAAATCACCAAAAACTAACTTTCGCCAATTCAAGCCTAATTCTACACCGGACATCGCAAAAATATTCCGAACACACTCCTAAGTCACAAATCACCTAACGAAGCAATCTGAGCCATAAAATCTGCATTCCGAGGTCATTTACCAATAAGTCAACTATGAGTTGACTTTTCCAACTATAAAGCTATTTTTAGAGACTAAGTGTCTCAATTCTCACAACAACCCTTCTCAACCCGAGCGAACCGAATCTAACACATCATAAACAGTATAACCAACCTATGACAAGGCAAAAAAAGTATATATATGTGATGACCCAAAAGGTCATCCTGAGTAATTCAAGTTAAATCTGTGTTTCGAGGCCTCGAAAGCCTCCATCAATCTCACCTCGATATGCGTGCACATCCCGGGCAGGTAGCTAGGAAACTTCCATGTAAAAAGTTTGATAAAAATGGGATATTTGAATTGAATAATTGAATAAAGTTGACTTTGATCAACATTTTTGGTAAACGGATCCGGACCCGTGATGTGACGGTCCCGGAGGGTCCGTAGGAAAATATGGGACTTGGGCGTATGCCCGGAATCGAATTCCGAGGCCCCAAGCCCGGGAAATAAATTTTTAAAGAAAATTGTTTTCTGAAAATAATAAAGGAATGTGAAAGTGAATAATTATGTGAAAACCTTGTTACCGGACCCGTGTTATGGTTCCGGAGCGCGGAACAAGTTTATTATATGTTGTTTGTCGTATCAGTGGAATTTGGTGTAAAGAGAGTTTGATTTGATTGGTTTCGGATCCAAGTGAGGGAAAAAAATGGAGTTAATGAACTTGTGGGGTTTCTAAAGAATTTGAAATGTGATTTGAGAGGTGAATTTATGTTCCCGAGGTCTGAATGAAATTCCAAGATTGGGAATAGTTCCGTTGTGTCGTTTATAACTTATCTGCAAAATTTGAAGTCATTCCGAGTGGTTTAGGCCGGTTCGGCACGTTGAAGTGAATTCTATAATTTCTAAGTTCTTAAGTTTTGAATTCAGGGTTTTTGGAGGGTGATTTTGAGTTTTAGCGTTGTTTTGAGTGTTCCGTGAGCTCGAGCAAGTCCGTTTGATGATTTGGGACTTGTTGGTATTTTTGGACGGGAGCTTGGGTGGGCCCAGGCGCCTCCCGGACCCCGTGCGAGGCCAAAAACAAGCAAAAACCACTGCTGGTGCATAGGAGCTGGTGTGACCGCAGGTGCGGGACCGCCCCTGCGGTCCCAGCCTCGCAGGTGCGATCCCCAACCCCTTGCCCAAAGTCCGCAGGCGCGAGACCGCAGGTGCGGTCCAGGCCATTGCAGGTGCGACCTTTCCGCAGGGGCGACCAACATTCCGCAGGAGCGGGACTGCTGGTGCGGCTCCCAACCCCGCAAGTGCGAGCCTAGGGTCCTAGGCCCTTTTCCGCAATTGCGATCCTTTTCTCGCAGGTGCGGGACCGCACATGCGGTCCTATGGTCGCAGGTGCGGAAACCCCTGTTGGCAGCCCACTTAAAATGTCCAAAATTTTGGGTTTTCCTCATTCCTTCCATCTTCAAACTCCATTAGAGAGCATACAAGCTTCGGGCATCACCTTCCACGACCACCCACTGTAAGAGGTAAGTAAAACCCCATAAAACTTCTAATTTTAACAATAATTCCTAGCTTAATTCACTAATAAACCACCTAAAATCATTGAATTAGGTAGTAAACTTTAGGGTTCTTAGGAATTTTGTGATTTTTC
>ML295921.1:32893-49348 GCA_005239495.1 Nicotiana undulata | reverse complement strand
CTCAACGAGCACAATTAGCAATCAAGAGCCTAGGGGACATTTTCCCCTTACAAAGTTTGGAAATGAGACTCATCTGGACAAGGGCTCCTCCGGTCAACGGACCAATCAACAAGACGCATGAATCCTCCGAATCACCCTCGATGGCTCGCAACTAGCCAAAAACACATAATTATATCAATTTAGGAAGAATCGAGGAGGATTTATTAAGGATTTCCCTTAAAAACACATTCTTGACGTACTTTGGAAATTCAACTCCGAGCCTCGGCGTCCGAAAAATTATAATTCTTGAAGAAACGCGCTATACGTCGCCTAAGGATCAAGATTAACTCAATTAATCATCCCTCAATGGCCCAAAAATCAGAATTCACATTTTCATCAAACCCCTCTTTCTTCCCCCAACAATTTCTTATGAATTTCAATGAATTAGGAAGAGGAAATTCTCAAAGAACGGAAGAAATTGACATGCGGAGGGTTAAGGATTACTTACCTGAGGTAATTGGGCTGAAACAGTCGTTCTGGAGCTCTTGGGGTCGTTAACAATGGAGGAAAAATTGATTTTTGGATGAAAATTCACGAAGTGGGCTATTTATAGGTCTGCCCAGCAATTTCCGCACATGCGGCCTTTGGATCGCAAGTGCGGACTCGCACCTGCGGGAAAAGGGTCGCTCCTGCGGAAAAAGGCCTGGGCACTGGGGGGAATTCTTGCACCTGCGGACTCGCACCTGCGGGAAATTGGCCGCACCTGCGGTTGGCCTGGGCCCTAGGGGAGGTCGCGCCTGCGGGCTTTTGTCCGCGCCTGCGGAGCCGCGCCTGCGAGAAGAGGGGTCTCCCCTGCAGCTGTAGCCGCACCTACGAAGGGGTGGCCGCTGGTGCGAGCCTCGTGCCTGCGTCTCATGGACCGCAGGTGCGGTCACACCAGCAAATTCCCACCGGCAGTTCAATTGCTGGCTTTTGACCCCATTCGGGGTCCGGGAGACCCCTGGGCCCACCCGAGCCCTCGACAAGTTATACCAACGAGTCCCAAATCACATGACGGACTGGCTCGAGCTCCGAGAACACTAAAAACATCATTCAAACCAAGAATCACTCTCCAAAACCCCTTAGATCAAACTTAGGATTTCAAGAAAAATCAAATGGCTCATCAATACGCCGAACGGGTCTATACTGCTCGGAATGGCCCCAAATTTTGCGTAAAAGTCATAAACAACTATACGGAACTATTTCCAATTCTAGAATTCCATTCGGACCATGATATCATGAGGTCCAATTTCAGGCTGAATTCTAAATCACATGAAATCCTGAATTCCAATTCAGGTGCCGAAATACTCCCGGTCATCAAAAACCCGAGGCGAACACACTCCCAAGTTCGAAATCATCATCCAGAGCTGTTGTAGCTGTCAGAACTCGATTCTGAGGTCGTTTGCTCAAAATGCTGCTCGGAACAAAAATCAGCCAAATAGGCTAGCCTTCAGGAACCAAGTGTTCCTGAACTGGCCAAATCACTTCTGAATCTCTAACTACCTGCCCACACAAGTCATAAGGCACGAGTAGTCGCTATGGAAAGAGTCATTCATGGGAACAGAGTCCCATACACAAAACGACCGGCTGGTCATTACATTTGCGATCGCATAGTGTCAAGTCTTGGGGCCGGGCGCTTTGTTCTTCACGATCGGAGGACCTTTGCCGTGATCGCAGAGGTCAGGCAAGCTGGTATTCGCGATCGCAGGCCTCAGGTCGCGATCGCATAGAAGCATTATCTGGGCAGTTTAATTAAATACGGGAGTTGGCCATTTTCCACCATTCCCACCTTATTCCTTGAGCTTTTGGAGACATTTCAAGAGAGCTATTCCACCATTTGTTGTCAAGGTAAGTAAAACTCCATAATTTTTCTAGCTTTAACATCAATTCCTAGTTAAATCCCCCTTTCTAAATCCTAAAATTTATGAAATTGGGTAGTAATTTAGGAATTTTGGGAATCTTATAAATTATACATTTTAGCCATGAATTCTAGCAAGAACTTGCATAATTACGATCCTTAGACTCCGGGTAATTGATTCCTTCAAGAATTTTCGAAATCCGAACGTGTGGGCCTGGGGTCGAAATTCCGAAAATTGTCAAGAATGCTTAATTTTGGGATTTCTTGTTAATTCTCCTTCTTGGAACTGAAATGGATTCAATTATACCATGTTGGCTAGTTACGAGCCGTCGAGAGTAGATTTTGAAGATTCGGGCGCATCCTTGATCCGAGGGGTGATATCGTCACGAGGTGAGTCTCCTTTCTAACCTTGTAAGAGGGAATTGTCCCTGTAGGTGTTCTATGTGTTGTATGTTTGTGTTTGGGGGCTACGTGCGTACCAAGTGACGAGAGTCCGTACGTAGCGACTACTATTGTCACGTCCGGGTAGCTTAGGACCACAACATGCCATGTATTCTGCCTTAAATGAACTATATGCGTAGATTCATGCTTTTATATATGTTACTGTTTCCCTGAACTTTCATTTACTTAACTAATTGGAAAGGATTGTGGTGAAATGAACTTTACATTCTATGTGCGCATGTTGTCGCTTCGTAATTTACATCCCGCGAGCGCTATGTAATTTCCTTCACTCTTATGGGAGTGGGCCGTACGCCACGGTGGATTTATAGTGCACTCTTGGTACGGGTCGGTCGATTCCCGGCAGTGCACCGGGATTTAATTAAGAATGCACTTTTGGTATGGGTCGGTCGATCTCTGTTAGTGCATGGACGAAGTTACACTATGATATGATATGATTATATTGATAGGCACACTCTTGGTACGGGCCGGTCGATCAACGACAGTGCGTAGGCAAGATTATTGTTAATCATGCACTCTTCGTACGGGTCGGTCGATCCCCGACAGTGCATAGCTATTCTTCCTCATGACTCCGACCGGTTGTCTTACTCCTGTGTGCGCATGACTGTTTGGTACCGTTTTCCTGATTTATGATTTGACAGATGTTTGGGGAAAAGAGACAGGTGAGTTATTACTGCTTTCAATATTTACTTGGAAACTCTGTATTCTCTTCACAATTGTGGTGCACTGTTTACATGTCTACTATTTTCCTTATATCCTGTTTATACTATCACTGTTGGACCTTAGTGAGTATCGAGTCGACCTCTCGTCACTACTTCTTCGAGATTAGACGGGATACTCACTGGGTACATATTTATTTATGTACTCATGCTGCACTTTCTACTCTTCTGTACTTTACTGTATAGGTCCGGAGGCTGGTATACCTGATTATCAGGTCGATGCTAGGTATTGATCGCGACTATACTTCACGGTGAGCTGCTCTCCCTGGAGTTTATTTTGTCATATTCTCTGTCTATTTAATTCAGACTGAGGCTTTGCATATATTTTTGACATTGTATATTAAGTAGTTGCCCATGACACTCGTGGCACTAGTTCCTGGCACACACGTAGTTTGTATTTTGGGTTTGGGCTGTGTATCTATATACGTGCTTCGGTTTGGCCCAGTGCCTTTATATTTTCATGATTTTTAATGTCGTAACATGTTAGCATTATGTTAATTATTTAAAATTGGTAATTTACGACATGTTTAGATCAGACGGGCAAGGGGATAACCTCTAGTGATTTCTATATTGGCTTGCCTAACCCCGTTGTTGGGTGCCATCGCGACCTGAATTAGGATTTGGGTCATGACAATGTGGTATCAGAGCTTTAGGTTCAAGTAGTCTCACGAGTCACGGGCAAACCCAGTAGAGTCTTGCGGATTGGTACAGAGACGTCTCTACTTATCTTCAGGAGGCTATAGGGGGTTAAGAAACTCCTCCTTGTTCAGATCCTATCGTGCAATCTATGATGTACTCAAATTGATCTTCTACTCTCTCACAGATGGTGAGGACGCGTGATTTTCATGTTCCTGATTCGGGAGAGGCTGCTACCCCCACCGCTCGAGGCCGTGGTAGAGGCAGGGGTAGGGCACCTGCCCGAGGTAGGGGATGAGGGCGTCCCAGAGCTGTACCCGTTGCACCACTTGAGGATCCTATTACCAAGGAGCAGGATGAATTGCCTCCTGTTGCTCCTGCTCCAGCAGATTTTATGATGGCGACGGGCTTCCAAGAGGTCATGGGCCGCATGTTAAGATTTATGGACACTATGTCCCAGGCAGGCGTACTTCCAGCAGACCCTGCTACTTCCGAGGCGGGAGGGGGAGTTCCGACCCCTACCACTCAGGCCACCGGACAGGCAGCAGCACATCATACTCCGGGTACACCGCCCGTGGGTAGAGTTCAGCCTATCGTAGCATAGCCAGATCCCAGGCCAGTCGCAGAGGGTGACCAGCAGAAGATGCTTGATAGATGGACCCGAATTCGCCCTCAAGTATTCGGGGGTGAGAGGGGTGAGGATGCCCAGGATTTCATCGACAGGTGCAGGGATAGACTGCACAACATGAGGATACTAGAGTCACATGGGGTGGACTTCAACACATTTCAGCTTGAGGGCAGAGCTCGCCGCTGGTGGCAGTCATATGTTCTTAGCAGGCCAGCGAATTTTCCTTCTGTCACTTGGAGTCAGTTCTCTCAGCTATTCTTGGACAGCTACATTCCACCGTCCGAGAGAGAGGAGCTTCGGGGTCAGTTTGAGAGGTTAGAGCAGGGGCAGATGTCTGTGACGAATTATGAGGCGAGGTTTTTAGTGTTATCTCGCCATGCTCTTATGATATTGCCCACAGATGCCGAGAGGGTGCGTCGATTTGTGGCAGGTTTACATCCGGGTATCAGGACCTCCATGGATAGAGAGGTAGAGATGGGTACCCCATACCAGCTTGTAGTCGAGATATCTCGACGGATTGAGGGTTACCGTACGAGGAGCAGGGAGCAGGGTCAGCCGGGTCAGCAGGACAAAAGAGCCAGGTTCACTGGTGACTTCAGGGGTGCTCCAGCTAGGGGCAGGGGTCAGTTCGGAGACAGCCAGTTCAGTAGGCCTTCATATTCAGCACCTCCACTACCTCCCAGAGGAATTTCAACGAGGCCCCAGTTTAGTGCCATGCTAGAGCGCTCTTACCATCCACCAGCCATCCAGGGTGCACCCAACGATTACTCTAGCCGTCAGAGATCCTCTGGTTCCTATTTCAGTGCCTTGTCAGATGATTCTTACCACCCTCCAGCTTTTCAGGGTTCTTCTTCTTCGGGACAACACACTATGGCACCTAGAGGTTGTTTCGAGTGTGGGGCGCTGGACTATATGATCAGGCAGTGTCCGAGGTATCGGGGCAAGGCCGTGCAGCAGAGTCACCAGCCTATGATTTTAGCACCAGCAGTTTGACCACTTAGGGGTGGGGGTCAGGTTGGCAGGGGACGTCCTATAAGGGGAGGCCAGTCAGGAGGGGGTCATTCAGCTCCAACTCGCCTTGGGGGAGCTCAGTCTTCAGGTTCTGCAGCCAGATTCTATGCTATTCTGGCCAGATCAGACGCAGTGGCCTCAGACGCCAAGATTACAGGTATTGTTTCAGTATGTGGTAGGGAGGCTTCAGTGTTATTTGATCTAGGGTCTACGTATTCATATATCTCAGCATTGTTTGCTCATTTTCTTGATGTTCCTCATGAGACCTTGGGTTCTCCTTTGTATGTGTCCACTCCTGTGGGCGATTCTGTGGTGGTAGACCGGGTCTACCGATCTTGTGACCTTCTGTGGACTTGAGACTAGAGCCGACCTGATATTGCTTGATATGGTTGATTTCGAGGTTATTTTGGGCATGGATTGGCTATCTCCTTATCATGCTGTGTTGGATTTCCATGCTAAGACAGTTACATTAGCCATGCCTGAGTCGCTGAGGTTAGAATGAAGGGGTTCTTCAGTTAGTGCATTTAGCCGGGTCATTTCCTATATTAAGGCTCGACACAAGGTTGGGAAGGGTTGCTAAGCTTATCTTGCTTTTGTGCGAGACACCACCGCCGAGTCTCCTACCATTGATTCAGTGCCTGTTGTTTCAGAGTTTCCGGATGTGTTTCCTTCAGATCTTCTAGGCATGCCTCCAGATCGAGATATAGACTTCTGCATTGATTTGGCTCCAGATACTCAACCTATTTCTATTCCCCCTTATCGTATGGCTCCTAAGGAGCTAAAGGAGTTGAAGGAGCAACTTGAGGAGTTGTTGGCCAAGGGGTTCATCAGGCCGAGTGTGTCGTCGAAGGGTGCTCCAGTCTTATTTGTGAAGAATAAGGATGGGTCTATGCGGATGTGCATTGACTATCGTCAGCTAAATAAAGTGACCATCAAGAATAAGTATCCTCTGCCGCGCATTGATGATTTGTTTGACCAGGTGCAGGGTGCTCATGTGTTTTCTAAGATTGATCTGATATCGGGTTATCACCAGTTGAAGATTCGGGCTTCTGATGTTCCGAAGATGGCATTTCGCACCAGATATGGCCATTATGAGTTCTTAGTGATGTCCTTTGGCTTGACCAATGCCCCAGCAGCATTTATGGACTTGATGAATACGGTGTTCAGGCCGTTTATCGACTCTTTCATTATTGTTTTCATTGACGATATACTGATCTACTCACGGAGCCTTGGTGAGCACGAACAACATTTGAGAGTTTTGCTTCAGACCATGCGAGAGCAGAAGCTATATGCTAAGTTCTCCAAGTGCGAGTTCTGGTTAGAGTATGTGGCATTTCTGGGACATGTGGTTTCCAGAGAGGGTATCAAGGTTGATCCGCAGAAGATTGAGGCAGTTCAGAGTTGGCCGCGTCTTACTTCAGCTTCAGAGATCAGGAGTTTTCTGGGTTTAGCAGGCTATTACCGTCGATTCGTGGAGGGATTCTCCTCTATTGCAGCTCCACTGACTAGGTTAACTTAGAAGAATGCCCTGTTTCGATGGTCAGACGATTGTGAGGCGAGCTTTCAGAAGCTCAAGGCAGCATTAACTTCAGCACCAGTTCTATCATTGCCTTCCGAGTCAGGGATGCATACTGTATATTACGACGCTTCACGCGTCGGGTTGGGATGTGTGTTGATGCAAGATGGAAGGGTTATTGCTTATGCTTCACGGCAGTTGAAGGTTCATGAGAAGAATTATCATGTACACAACTTAGAGTTGGCGGCGATTGATCATGCTTTGAAGATTTGGCGGCACTACTTGTATGGTGTATCTTGTGAGGTCTACACTGACCAACGTAGTTTGCAGTACTTGCTGAAGCAGAGGGACCTTAATATGAGACAACGGAGGTGGCTTGAGTTGTTAAAGGACTATGATCTCACTATTCTGTATCACCCGGGTAAGGCGAATGTAGTAGCAGATGCTTTTAGCAGGAGGGCAGCGAGTATGGGTAGCTTGGCCTACATTGCAGCTGAGGAGAGACCCTTAGCCTTGGATATTCAGTCCTTGGCCAATCGCCTGGTGAGATTGGATCTTTTAGAGCCTCATCGAGTTCTGGCTCATGTGGTTGCTCAGTCTTCATTACTGGGAGAGATTAAGGCTCGACAGTTTGATGATCCATGTCTGGTAGAGCTTCGGGATACGGTAGTCCAGGGTAGGGCCAAGGAGGTTACCTTGGGCGAGGATGGTGTTTTGAGACTTTAGGGACGATTGTGTGTTCCAGATATTGATGGCCTGGGGGAGAGGATTCTAGCAGAGGCACACAGTTCTCGGTATTCTGTCCATCCAGGGGCGACGAAGATGTATCCTGATTTGAAGCAGCATTACTGGTGGAGAAGAATGAAGAAGGAATATAGTGATGTATGTGGCTAGGTGTCTCAATTGTCAGCAGGTCAAGTACGAGCACCAGAGGTCAGGAGGCTTGTTTCAGCAGATACCCATTCCTCAGTGGAAATGGGAGCGCATCACCATGGACTTCGTGGTTGGGTTGCTTCGGACTTTGCGGAGGGTTGACGCGGTTTGGGTCATTGTGGATAGATTGACCAAATCGGCGCATTTCATTCCTGTGGCTACTACTTATACGACAGAGAGGCTGGCTCAGATTTACATTCGAGAGATAGTCCGGCTACATGGTGTACCGGTGTCCATCATATCAGATCGAGGTCCTCAGTTTACTTTGCCTTTCTAGAGAGCTTTGCACCGCGAGATGGGCACTCAGATAGACCTTAGCTCAGCATTTCACCCTCAGACTGATGTCCAGTCAGAGCGTACGATTCAGATTTTGAAGGATATGCTCAGGGCTTGTGTGATTGATTTTGGAGGTCAGTGGGACCAGTTCTTGCCTTTGGCGGAGTTCGCATACAATAACAGCTATCAATCCAGCATTGAGATGGCTCCATTCGAGGCGTTATATGGTCGGCGATGTCGTTCTCCTATCAGATGGTTTGAGCCTGGCGAGGCCAAGTTATATGGCACAGATTTGGTGAGAGAATCATTGGAGAAGGTGAAGATTATTCAGGAGAGGCTCCGCACAGCTCACTCTAGGAAGAAGAGCTATGCAGATCAGCGGGCACGTGGTATAGCATTCATGAAGGGAGATAAGGTTATGTTAAAGGTTTCTCCGATGAAGGGCGTCATGAGATTTGGGAAGAAGGGAAAGTTGAGCCCTAGGTTTATAGGTCCTTTTTAGGTATTGAGGCGTGTCGGAGAGGTTGCTTATGAGCTTGCTTTACCTCCAGCCTTATTAGGAGTTCATCCGGTCTTTCACGTATCCATGCTCCGGAGGTATCACGCTGACTTCTCGCACATGGTTGATTACAACACTATTCAGTTAGATGAGAAGTTGGGTTACGAGGAGGAGCGAGTTGCTATTATTGATAGGCAGGACCGGCAGTTGAGGTCCAAGACAGTTTCTGCGGTTAAGGTTCTGTGGAGGGGCCAACCGGCTGAGGAGGCGACTTGGGAGTCCAAGGAGGTCATGCGGAGCAGATATCCACAGCTATTGAGTACTCCAGGTACGACTCTAGACCCGTTCGGGGACGAACGTTTGTTTAAGAGGGGGAGAATATAACGACCCAGCCGGTCGTTTTGCGTATTAGGATCCCGTTCCTTTAAATGAAACCTTCCATATCGGCTATTCGTGCTTTATGACTTGCGGGAGCGGGTAGCTTAGAATTTGGGGATGGTTTGGGTGATTTAGGAACACTTGGTTCCTTAAGGTTGGCCTATTTGGCCAAGTTTGACTTCGGTCAACATTTCGAACAAACGACCTTGGAATCGAGTTTTGACAGCTCCAGTAGCTCCGTATGATGATTTCGGACTTGGGCGTGTGTTCGGCTCGGGTTTTCGATGACCTGGGAGCATTTCGGCGCCCGAAATGGAAATCAGGATTTCCTTATATTTGAAATTTGGCTTAGGACGTGATTTTATGCTAACGAGGTCCGAACGGAATTTTGGGACCGGGAATAGTTCCGTATAGTCATTTATGACTTGTCTGCAAAATTTGAAGTCATTCCGAGTAGTATAGACCCGTTCGGCGCAATGAAGTAAATTCTAGAATTCTTAAGTTCTTAAGTTGATTCAATTTGGTTTTGGGGTTGAATTTTGAGTTTCATTTTTTTTTTCATGTTCCGGAAGTTCGGGCGAGTCCGTATCATGAATACATACTTTCGGTTCTTTTGGACGGGGTCCTGAGGGGCTCGGGTGTGTTTTAGACCCCCGGGGGCTAAGTTAGAAAAACCATAAATTCTGCTATCTGGTTTCCTTCTTTGCGATCACAGAAGGTGGGTTGCGATCGTGGAGAAGGATTTTGCTGGGTTGTTGATTGTTCTCTACGATCGCAGCCTCCCCTTTGCGATCGCAGAGCTCTGGGTTCTACACCTTCGCGATCGCAGCCTTTTCTTGCGATCACATTGAGTCGCATCTGGGCCGGGTTCGCGATCGTAGGACCTCTGCCGCAATCGTAGAGGTCAGGCCAGTTGGCCATCGCGATCACAGGACACCTATGCGATCACATAGTGTCAAGTCTAGGGGCCGGGCACTTTGTTCTTCGCGATCATAGAAACTCTGCCGCAATCGCAGAGGTCAGGCAAGCTGGTCTTCGCGATCGCAGGCCTCAGGTCGCAATCGCATAGATGCATTTTCTGGGCAGTTTAATTAAATATGGGAGTTGACCATTTTCCACCATTCCCACCTTCTTCCTTGAGCTTTTGGAGACATTTCAAGAGAGCTATTCCACCATTTGTTGTCAAGGTAAGTAAAACTCCATAATTTTTCTAGCTTTAACATCAATTCCTAGTTAAATCCCCCTTTCTAAATCCTAAAATTTATGAAATTGGGTAGTAATTTAGGGATTTTGGGAATCTTATGAATTATCCATTTTAGCCATGAATTCTAGCAAGAACTTGCATAATTACGATCCTCAGACTCCGGGAAATTGATTCCTTCAAGAATTTTCAAAATCCTAATGTGTGGGCCTGGGGTCGAAATTTCGAAAACAGTCAAGAATGCTTAATTTTGGGATTTCTTGTTAATTCTCCTTTTTGGAACTGAAATGGATTCAATTATACCATGTTTGGCTAGTTACGAGCCGTCGAGAGTAGATTTCGGAGATTCGGGCGCATCCTTGATCGGAGGGGGGATATCGTCACGAGGTGAGTCTTCTTTCTAACCTTGTAAGAGGGAATTGTCCCCATAGGTGTTCTATGTGTTGTATGTTTGTCTTTGGGGGCTACGTGCGTACCACGTGACGATAGTCCGTACGTAGCGACTACTATTGTCACGTCCGGGTAGCTTAGGACCATAGCATGCCATGTATTCTGCCTTAAATGAACTATATGCTTAGATTCATGCTTTTATATATGTTACTCTTTCTCTGAGCTTTCATTTACTTAAATAATTGGAAAGGATTGTGGTGAAATGAACTTTACATTATGTGTGCGCATGTTGTCGCTTCGTAATTTACATCCCGCGAGCGATATGTAATTTCCTTCACTCATATGGGAGCGGGTCGTACGCCACGGCGGATTTATAGTGCACTCTTGGTACGAGCCGGTCGATCCCCAGCAGGGCACCGGGATTTAATTAAGAATGCACTTTTGGTACGGTCCAGTCGATCCCCGGCAGTGCATGGACGAAGTTACACTATGATATGATATGATTACATTGATAGACGCACTCTTGGTACGGGCCGGTCGATCCCCGGCAGTGCGTAGGCAGGATTATCATTAAGCATACATTCTTGGTACGGGCCGGTCGATCCCCGGCAGTGCATAGCTATTCTTCCTCATGACTCTGACCGGTTGTCTTACTCCTGTGTGCGCATGACTGTTTGGTACCGTTTTCCTGATTTATGATTTGACAGATGTTTGGGGAAAAGAGACAGGTGAGTTGTTACTGCTTTCAATATTTACTTGGAAACTCTGTATTCTCTTCACAATTGTGGTGCACTGTTTACATGTCTACTGTTTTCCTTATATCCTGTTTATACTATCACTGTTGGACCTTAGTGAGTATCGAGTCGACCTTTCGTCACTATTTCTTCGAGATTAGACGGGATACTCACTGGGTACATATTTATTTATGTACTCATGCTGCACTTTCTACTCTTCTGTACTTGACTGTACAGGTCCGGAGGCTGGTATACCTGATTATCAGGCCGGTGCTAGGTATTGATCGCGTGACTATACTTCACGGTGAGCTGCTTTTCCTGGCGACTTCCTGGCAGCACCCTGGAGTTTCTTTTGTCATATTCTCTTTCTATTTCATTCAGACTGAGGCTCTGTATATATTTTTGACATTGTATATTCAGTAGTTTCCCGTGACACTCGTGACACTAGTTCCTGCCACACACGTAGTTTGTATTTTGGGTTTGGGCTGTGTATCTATATATGTGCTTCGGTTTGGCCCTGTGCCTTTATATTTTCATGATTTTTAATGTCGTATCATGCTAGCATTATGTTAATTATTTAAAATTTGTAATTTCCGACATGTTTAGATCACACGGGCAAGGGGATAACATCTAGTGTCTTCTATATTGGCTTGCCTAACCCTGTTGTTGGGTGCCATCGCGACCTGAATTAGGATTTGGGTCGTGACAGCTGAAGTAATAGTAGGGACCTCCTGTGCCCCTCAAACTGTAGCTGCTAGGGGCTCCTCTATCGCTGCTCTCGCCGGTGCTCGGGCTGCACCGCGCGCTCGCCCTCTACCCCTGCCCCTACCTCTGGCGGCTCTGGCTGGGGGCTCGGGTGCCTGGTCATTAGTCCGTCTGGTACGGGTCCTTACCATCTGTGAGAAGAATAAAATAGAGTTTTAGAATTTTTTATGTGAGTAACTAGCACGACAAGGAATTACAAAGAATATGATTGTTCTTAACAGTTACATAGCCTTCCGAAGATAATTATGGACGTCTCCGCACCGATCCGCGAGACTCTAATAAATCGGCTTATGACTTGTGACTCCTATGAACCTAGACGCTCTGATACCAACTAGTCACGACCCGATTTACCCTCCGAAAGGTATCGTGACGGCACCTAGTCTCTACGACTAGGCAAGCCTAAATTTGCGAAATAATAATTATAATAAAATAAGGATAGAAAGGAAATACACAAGTAGACATAAGATAGCCGCTCGACAAGTACAAATAAAGCTCCCAAAACACGGAATGTCACATTTAGTCACAAGCTATGTACTTAAATAGCTCTATACCACAAAGAAACAGAAATACATAAGATGTCTCTGTCTAAACTAGAATAGAAGGTGACTCGTAGGATTCTGCGGACGCGGCAGAATTACCTTGCGGTCTCCTCGAAGCAGCTACAGGACCCATTGCCACGGAACTGAGTACTGGTACCTGGATCTGCACACGAAAAACATGTACATGAAAGGGAATGAGTACACCACAATTTGGTACCCAGTAAGTGCCAAGCCTAACCCCAGTCAAGTAGTGACGAGGTCAGGTTAAGGCCATCTGGATTTTACAAGTAAAATAACTTTAAAATAGTACATAAGGATACTGCGGTAAGCAGTAAAAATGAATAATACGAAAACAAAATAATAGGGAGCCCTTGGCTCAGCACAACGTAACGTATAGTGGAATTTCCCGGGATACATCCCGTAGTTCCAAATGTAAAGATTCAGTATAGGGGGAAAGCTCCCGGAATATGTTTGTAGTCCCAATTTAAATATGCAGTATAGGAGGAAAGCTCACGGAATACGTTTGTAGTCCCAATTTAAATATGCAATGCGAATGAATGCCGGATAAGGTGTATTTAAACAGTCCAGGAAAAGTGACAGACAAGAACAAGATAACGACTAACTAACATGGTGCACATTGTATCAAATAGGGAAATTAGGTAAAACAGGTAAGCATGCTTCTTCCTAATCTAAACTACACAAGTAGCACATTAAACAGTGAAATAAGAGTAAAATGACTTATGGCATGGGTAGGAAAAATGGAATTTTAGCAACAATGGCTCGTTTACGTAGTCGTCACCTCACGTACATGGTGCCCATACAACAAATAGTGTCAAAAAAACCTAAGGGAGGTCCCCAACACAGAGTTAGGCAAGCCACTTACCTCGACTCCTCTACTCAACTTGAAACCACATTTTGCCAGGAGTACCCGACTCCGAATGGCCAAAATCTATTCAATTCAATTGCATACTCTAAATATAACTTTAAGAAATCAATCAATCTAATTAGTTCGAAGTTAATACGCAAAATTAGGAAAATTGCCCAAAATGTCACTCGGGCCCACGTCTCGGAATCGGGTAAAAATTATAAATTCTGGACACCCATTCACTCACGAGTCTAACCATACAAGAATTACTCGAATCAGATAGCAAAATCTCGATCAAAACTCATAAACTTGGCCTAAGAACTTTATCCATTTTTTCCACCAAATTTCCAAATTAAAGGATGGATTTAAGTGTATAATAATGGAAATTAGAATAAATCGAGTAGGAATCACTTAGCCAAATTGCCCAGGTGAAATTCTCTTCAAGAATCGCACTTTCTAGAAATCCCAATTTCAAAATATGACTAATGGTATAAACACTCTATTTTGGGTATAAACTGCCCAGCAATTCCGCACCTGCACCTTCTTGGACGGCACCTACGGTTCCGCACCTGCGGAAAATGCATCACAGGTGCGAAAACTTACTAAGTAGGCTGGGGCCGCACCTGCGGTCACTAGGCCGCATCTTCGGCTCTGCATATACGGAACTCAAACCGCACATGCGAGCCTGGCAGACCCATGTCAAATCCTCACCTGCGATGCCCATATCCGCTCCTGCATGTCCGCACCTACGGCTCCCCTTTCGCAGGTGCGAAACACCAGAACCATCAATGCTTCACCTGGTTTTCTAAGTCCAAATCATCCCGTTGAGCATCCGAAACATCCCTGAGGCCCCCGGGACCTCAACCAAACTTACCAACCAATCCCAATACCCTATCCAAACTTGGCCGAGCCTTCAAAACACATCACATAACATCAAAATCACCAATTATGCATGGATTCAAGCCTAAGAACTTATGATATTTCCAAAATCCACAACCGTTGCCGAAACACATCAAAACTAATCCGAATGACCTCAAATTTTACACGTAGGTCATAAATTACACAACGGACCTACATCCACTCTCGAAAATCCATTTCGAGCCCGATATCAAAATTTCACCTATCGGCCGAAATCGACGAAATTCTAACTTTCACCAATTCAAGCTTAAATCTACTACAGACCTCGAAAACGCATTCCGGACACGCTCCTAACCCCTAAGATCACCCAACGGAGCTAACAAAGTCGGAAGAATTCCATTCTGGATCTGTGTTCACACAGTTCCAACTATAGTCCGATTTCTAAAGCTTAAACTCATATATAGGGACTATGTATCCCAAAACTCTCCGAAATTCACAACTAAATGTTCCGACAAGTCCCAAAAGCATAAGTGGACATGGGAAAAGCATTTATTAGGGGATCGAGGTGCTAACTCACCAAACGACCGACCCCGTCGTTACATGAGAACTTGTGGTGTGAGTTGTTATTATGTTGTGATATTGATATGCATACGCCGGTATAAGGATATGTGTTAATGTTCATGCAACAGCAAGGTGAGATTTATGTGTGTGTTTCTAGTAAGGGAATTACTTTAAGTCATGCGGCGTCATAAGGTGGGGTAAAGAGTGTATAGCTATTTCGGGGAAAATGTTTTCAAAACTATCTAAATGTAAGGCTCGCGCAGCGATAAAAGGTATGATTGTGATTGAAATTGAGATATATGAAAACGAGGCGGTACCTCGGTTGTGATTCTTGTTGTGCATTTCATACTGAGAAGAGTTATTTGTTGAGTAATTCTTGTTGCTTTATTTTTTCCTTGTCTTACCAGATTTGCCCGTATTTAATTAATTCGGTTTTTCATTCTTTGCTTCCTTCTCATTGTCTTTATGCTTCTCTTCTATCATTAGTTTACCTTATTAAATTGTTTTGTTATTATTCATCTCTCCATTTCATTTCATTTGTTTATTATGTTCTGTTCTGTTTATCTTGTCCTAACAGATGTCTTGACCTGACCTCATCACTCATCTACCGAGGTTAGGCTTGATACTTATTGGGTACCATTGTGGTGTACTCATAATGTTGATGATCAATTTTGACCTTCCTTTTTAAATTAATTTACTTATATTTAATAAATTATGATAAATATTTTTAAAGCGTTTTCTAGTAATAAATACTTATTTTCTACAAATTAATTAAGTATTATTTTTAAAATTAATCTGTCACGACCCAAACATCCCTCCGAAACATGTCGTGACGGCACCTAGTCTCTACAATTAGGTAAGCCTAATAGATTGCATAAATATCAATAATGGAAGCAAAACTTAACAACTAATTGCAATAGATACTGAATAACCAATAACAATGTTGCTCGGCAAGTGCAATAACCAAAATCCTAGACGTACAAAACTTTCCCAAAACCCAAAACACCATGAGTCCCAAACTACATGAAAATAGTATCTCTATACTCTAGAGTAAAAAGAGGAAATACAGGAAGTGTTTGACATGGGAAAGGGTAGATAGGGACTCTGAGGTCCGCGGATGCGGAAAATATACCTTGAAGTCTCCAAAGTTGTCTCAATTCAGAGATAATGCGACTGATAACGAGCACCCGAATTTGCTAAAAACATGTGCAGAAGAGTAGCATGAGTACACCATAATTGGTACCCAGTAAGTGCCAAGCCTAACCTCGATCAAGTAGTGACGAAGTCAGGTCAGACCCACTAGTATATAATAAATAAAATAGAAGAATATAACAATACAATAAGAGACTAGGGTTCAACAAAGGAAAACACAATGAAATAACAATACAAGACCCAGAAATAAACAACAAGGGATCTCACGAGATACTGTCTCGTAGTCCCAAAAATAAATATACAGGGAGAACACCCGAGGTACCATGTAGTCTCAAAAGTAAATGTGCAGGGAGAACTCCCGAGGTACCGCCTCGTAGTATCAAAAGTATATGTGTAGCGGGATCTCCCGGGATACCATCCCGTATTTCCAAAAGTAATTATGCGGGGGGGGGGGGGGGG
>ML295921.1:0-32660 GCA_005239495.1 Nicotiana undulata | reverse complement strand
CTTCCAGGATACCGTCCCGTTGTCCCAAAGTATATACATAGCTCAAACAATTACAAATTATAGGTACAATAAGAGAATTTACAATTTAGACTAAGTACAAGTCAAGAAAAGAAGAAAGAATTCACTAAGCATGATACAAAGAGTTCAGTTAAGCAATTAAGACACGTAGACATGTTATTCTAGGCTAACAGGTGCTAGTATACTCAATTAAGGTGAAAACAGGGTAATTACTCAGTTAAAAATAAGGTTTTGCGACAAATAGCATGTGTACGCACTCGTCATCTCGAGTACACGGCGCTCACATATCAATATCAGTACCAAATCCTAAGGGGAATTCCCCCACACAAGGTTAGGCAAGCCACTTACCTCGAACCAAGCTCAAATCAATCCGTAAGAATTCCCTTTCCTTGATTATCCGACTCCGAACGATCCAAATCTAGTCAAACACAATTACATAACATAAATATAGCTATATGAAACTAATCTAATAAATCAAATCTAAGCTTAAGAAAAAAATTAGGAAATCAACCCAAAAAGCCTCCCCAGGCCCAAGTCTCGGACGAGTAAAAGTCACAAAATACGAACACCCATTCACACACGAGTCTAACCATACAAGAATTACTCTAATCTGACCTGAAATCGCCTTCCAAAACTCAAAATTTTAGTCTATGAAGGTTCTACCATTTTTCTCCGAATTTCCAACTCAAAACCCTAATGAGAAGATGAAAATAGCAATAGGTTCATGAAATATAGCCCAATTCGAGTTAGAATCACTTACCCCAACAATCTTCTCGAAGAACCCTCGAAACATTTCCTCACACCATGCTCTCAAAGTCCCAAAATCAAAATGGGAATCAAACCCTCAGATTTCTCTTTTCTGCCCAGTTATTCCGCATCTGCGGACTTGCCATCGCACCTGCGTGACCGCACCTACGGAGTTCCCCTCGTAGGTGTGATTACAAAAGGGGTCATCTTGTGTGCTAGGACTTTATTCCACGCTTTCTACCCTTAAAAATCTTGTACGTAACCTCCTCGATTTGCGTGTGCAGTCCGGGAGTAATTCCGAAAAGCATTTATGAGGAAAATAAAAGAAATAATAATTTTGGAATTTAAAAGTGATTTTTAGTTGACTTTGGTCCACGTTTTGAGTAAACAGACCTGAACCCGTGTTCCAACGATCTCGGTGGGTCCGTAGTAAAATATGGGATCTGGGCGTATGCCCGGAATTGAATTTCGAGATCTCTAGCCCGAGAAATGAAATTTTGACTACTATTGAATTTCAGAAAAATTAATGTTTTTAAAGTATGTGCTTGATGCTTGACTTTGATGGTATCGGGCCCTTATTTTGGTTCTGGAGCCTGGTACATGTATGGTATAATATCTAAACCATGTATGTGAAATTTGGTGAGAAACGGAGTTTATATGACATTATTCGGACCTTCGGTTGAGAAAAATAGTAACTTTAAGTGTTCTTGACATTTTCATTGATTTTGATGCTAAATCCATAGTTTTAGGTGTTATTTTGGCGATTTGATCGCACAAGAAAGTCCGTATGATGATTTTAGAATTGTGTGCATGTTTGGTTTGGATCCCCGAGGGCTCGGGTTCCATTCAGGCGATGCGCGAGTTGAGTTAAAACTCAACAAAGGCTGTTGGTGCACCAGATCTGGTGTGCCCGCACCTGCGAGCCTTTAGTCGTAGGTGCGAGCGACAGCCCGCAGGTGAGACCCAGGCATGTACTTCATTCTCCGCAGATGCGTACACCTCCTCACAAAACCGGAATCCTATTCGTAGGTACGACCCAAGTGGCCCAGTTCTTTTCCGCAGAAGCGGACATCCTGTCCGCACGTGCGGATGTGAGTTCACTTAATCCGAACTTCGGCCATTTTCTTCTTATTTTCAAAGGTATATGAGACCTAGGGCGGTTTCTCTAAGGCATTTTCTTCCCCAAATCTTAGGTACGTGTTCCTTAGCACTTTCCTTTCAATCTTTTACTTCTTTTCACAAGAATTAAACCAAAAATCTAGGAATTTCAAGGTAGAAATTGGGGGTTTAGGTAGAATTAGAGATTTTCGGAAAATTGGACCTCAATATGGGGTCGAGTTTCGAAACTAATTGCATATTCGGGCTCGGGGGTGAATGGGTAAACAGATTTTGGTCCGAACTTCGAGTTTTGACCAAGGGGGCCCACGAGCGATTTTTAACCTTTTTGGGATAATTCGGAAAATCTGTAATTTATTCATTTAAGTTAATTCCTTTAGCGATAATTGATGGTATTAAGCTAATTGTGACTAGATACGAGTGGGTTGGAGTTGAATTCAAGAGGAAAAGCGCTACTTGAGCAGTGAGTGCCCTGCGGATCGAGGTAAGTGTCATGTCTAAATTTTTCTTGAGGGAATAGGTATTATGTGTTTATTTGCTACGTGTTTGGTTGTTGAACATGATGTATATGTGAGTTGATGAGCATCTATGCGTTGTCGTTGGGTCATATCATGCGAGTGAAATTCTAGTCTTTGTAAATTTTGCAGTCTTTAATCCTACTATCCATGCTTAGTGTTGTTATTTGAAATGTTGGGTGACTTATATCTGGTTTCACTGAGATTTGGTAACTTTTGAGTATTGGTTCAAGGTTGAGATTCATATTGTGATATTAATCATTAATAAAGTACTGTCTTCTTTGTGAAACTTTTATTTATTCGTTGTTATTGATTCTGTGATTTGTGAGGAGGAGTGTAAAGGACAAAGGGTGATGCCGTGCACGCATTATTTATATCGTGAGTAAGAGTGTAAAGCACGAAGGGTAATGTCGTGCCATGTTTTGTGAGTGTTAATGCACGAAGGGTATGCCGTTCCATGATTTGTGAGTGATAAAGCACGAAGGGTGATGCCATGTATATTATGAGAGGCTTAATGTACGAAGGGTGATGTCGTGTCGTTCTGTTTATTTATTTGGTGTGGTTGAGAGTAAAAGCACGAAGGGTGGTGCCATGCAGTTTTCCTTGCTATTTTATGTGTTTAATTCAATTAAGGATTATTGCTTAATTCAGTCTTATCATTGTTCTCCCTCCCTATATTATAATCCCCCACTACATGTCCCCTTCCCATTATTTCTGCTTTATCTCTTGTATTAATGTTGTTGCTATTAGCATGATTATACTGTTCAGGTTATTTGTGGGTGCCTTGTCCTAGCCTCGTCACTACTTCGCTGAGGTTAGGTTCGACACTTACCAGTACATGGGTTCGGTTGTACTGATACTGCACTCTACACTTTCTGTGCAGATTTAGGTATCGGTTTAAGCTGATTCTGTGATCATAGCTGACTTCTACGCTGGAGACCCGAGGTTGATCTGCCGACGTCCGCAGATTCCTGGAGTCCCCTCCTATATGCTCATTTACTGTTTCTTTTCGTTCATAACAGTTATACATTTTTCTTTCAACCAAATACTTGTAGTAAATTCTTACTAGTCTGTGAGTTGTGACTCAAGATCATGGGTGGTTAGACATATCATCATCATATGCACAAGGTTATTACACAATTTCGTTTTTCTTATTTTTGGTATCATGTGATGAATTGTAATGGATCTCCATACATTTTAATGTTCTTATGTGGTAAATCTCAATTGTTGGCTTGCCTAGCAAGTGCAGCGTTAGACGCCATCACGGTCCCGACGGTGGGAATTCAGGTCGGACAAGTTGGTATCAGAGCACTAGGTTCCCTAGGTCTCACAATTCACGGACAAGCTTAGTAGAGTCTGGGGGATCGGTACGGAGACGTCTTTACTTATATCACAGAGGCTATAAAGTTAGGAACAAGTTCACTTTTATTCAACTCCGTCGTGCTATTCTTGTTATCTCAATACTGATTGAACTCTTATGTTTTTATTCTCTCGTAGATGGCGAGAACACGTACCGCTTCTTTTGCTGATCAGCAGCCGAATCCTCCAGCAGCAGCTCCTACGAGGGGTAGAGGCCGAGGCCGCGCCAGAGGCTGAGGCAGGGGCAGGGCTCACCCTAGAGCCCGATCAGCAGCTCCAGTTGCGGAGCCTCTGGTATAGATTGATGAGGAGGTTCCATCTTATACCATTCTGGCAGGACAAGCTTAGGACCCAGAGGGGTTTATTGCAACCCCGGTACTTCAGGATGACTTGGTCCCATTAGTGGGCCTTATGGAGAGTGTGGCCCAGACTGGCGCATTTCATATGGCACCAGTCGTATCTCAGATTGGAGGAGGTGCCCAGACTTCTGCCACCCACACTCCGAAGCAGATGGCACCCTAGTTTCAGACTCCAGCAGCCCATCCAGTTGGGGTAGTTCAGCCGGTTGCTGCAACACCGCCCAATGATGAAGCAGTTATGTCCTCCGAGGCTTTGTGGAGATTTGATAGGTTTACCAAGCTTTTCCCAGTTCATTTTAGCGGTGCCACTTCAGAGGACCCCCAGGAGTACCTTGATGGCTGTCATGAGGTTCTTCGGAATATGAGTATATTGGAGACCAATAGGGTCGACTTTGCTGCTTTCCAGATGACTGGCTCGGCCAAGAAATGGTGGAAAGATTATTTATTGACTAGGCCAGCTAGTTCGCCTGCTCTTACTTGGGATCAGTTCTCACATCTCTTCCTAGAGAATTTTGTGCCTAATACTACGAGAGAGGAGCGCCACCGTCAGTTCGAGTGTCTCTAGCAGGGCAACATGACCGTTACTCAGTATGAGACTCGTTTCGTGGATTTGGACTGTCATACTATTCTTTTTCTCTCCACAGAGAGAGAGAGAGAGAGAGAGAGAGAGAGGAGGTTTATTGAGGGTCTTGCTCAGCCTATCAGATTGCAGATGGCTAAGGAGACGGGGAGCGAGATCTCTTTCCAGGATGTGGCTAGTGTGTCCAGGTGACTTGAGATGGTTCTTGGATTGGGAGGTCAGGGGTCAGACAAGAGACCTCGCTATTCCGGTGGATTCAGAGGTGCCTCATTTGGAAGTGGGGGTACTTATGGTAGAGGCCATCATTCTAGGCCATTTCATTTAGCACTTCAAGCATCCAACGGGGCCCAAGGTGGTCGTGGACCTTATATGCCTTATTCTTATCAGCCAGCTCATATCAGTGCACCTCCTCTTCAGTGTTTTTAGGGTGGTTATCCTTGTCAATAAGGTTAGTTTGCCGGCCAGCAGTCTCAACAGCCGAGATCATGTTATACTTTTGGTGACCCGAGGCACATTGCTAGATATTGTCCTCCTGCGTCGGGTAGTTCGTAGTACCAAAGTTCTCCTTCCATGGATTCGGCACCAGCTGCTGCACCGCCTGCCCAGATAGCCATAGGTAGGGGTCAGGTAGCCAGAGGTAGGGTCCAGATTGTTAGAGGTGGAGGTCAGGCCGCTAGAGGTAGAGACCCTCCAGGCAGAAGTCTTCCTAGAGACATGGTTCAGGATTGTGGGGCCCAGCCCCGATGTTATGCCTTTCCAGCCAGACCTGAGGCTGAGTCCTCCGATGCTGTTATCACAAGTACTGTTTCAGTTTGCAGTAGAGATGCTTAAGTTCTATTTGATCCGGGGTCTACTTACTCCTATGTGTCATCTTATTTTTCTTCATATTTGGTTGTGCCACGCGATTCCTTGAGCGCCCATGTATATGTGTCCATGCACGTAGGGGATGCTATTATTGTAGATCATTTGTATCTCTCGTATGTAGTGGCTATTGGGGGTCTTGAGACTAGTGTAGACCTTTTGCTCCTCGATATGGTTGATTTCGATGTTATATTGGGCATGGATTGGTTGTCACCTTATCATGCTATCTTGGACCGTCACGCCATGACAGTGATATTAGCCTTTCCAGGGTTGCCTCGATTAGAGTTGAGAGGGACTCCTGGTCATTCCTCCAGCAGGTCATTTCTTATATGAAGGCTCGACGCAAGGTCGAGAAGGGGTGTTGGCCTATTTGGCTTATGTTTGTGACTCTAGTGCTGAGGTTGTGTCTATGGATTTTGTGCTTGTTGTTCATGAGAGTCTTGAGGTATATCCTGCAGACCTGCCGGGGATGCCACCCAACAGGGATATTGACTTTTGCATTGATTTGGCTCCGAACACTCAGCCTATTCATATTTTGCCATAGCGGATGGCCCCACCAGAGTTGAAAGAATTGAAGGAACAATTGCAGGATTTGCTTGATAAAGTCTTCATTAGACCTAGTGTCTAGCCTTAGGCGCGCCTGTTTTGTTCGTGAAGAAGAAGGATGGATCTATGAGGATGTATATAGATTATCAACAGTTGAACAAAGTCACTATCAAGAACAAGTATCCGTTGCCAAGGATCAATGATTTGTTTGATCAGATTCAGGGTGCCAATGTGTTTTCAAAGATTTATTTGAGATCAAGCTACCATCAGTTGAGGATTATGGCATCCGATGTCCCTAAGACAGCTTTTCGGACGCGGTATGGGCACCATGAGTTTTTGGTGATGTCCTTTCGGTTGACCTATGCCCCCAGCTATTATGCACTTGATGAACCGAGTGTTCAGGATTTGTCTAGATTCCTTTGTGATTGTGTTTATTGATTATAATTTTATATACTCCCGCAGTCAGGAGGAGCATGAGCATCACCTCCGAATAGTGCTCCAAACTTTGAGGGACATTCAGTTGTATGCTAAATTTTCGAAGTGCGAGTTTTGATTGAATACTATTGCTTTCTTGTGTCACATCGTATCAACATATGGTATTCATGTGGATCCTAAGAAGATTGAGGCAGTCAAGAATTATCCTAGACCCACTTCAGCCACGAATATCAGAAGTTTCTTGGGTTTGGCGGGTTATTACTGTTGGTTTGTGGAGGGGTTTTCATTTATTGTAGCCCCGATGACCAGGTTGACCCAGAAGGGTTCCCCATTCACATGGTTGGACGGGTGTGAGGCGAGCTTTCAGAAGCTGAAGACAGCCTTGACTTCAGCACCAGTATTGGCATTACCATCAGGGTTAGGGTCTTACACGGTATATTATGATTCCTCTCATGTTGGGCTGATGAAGGAGGCAGGGTGATTGCATATGCGTCTAGGAAGTTGAAGGTTCATGAGAAACATTATCTTGTCCCTGACTTAGAGTTGGCAGCCATTGTTCACGCACAAAAGATTTGGAGGCACTATCTTTATGGCATTCCATGTGAGGTTTTCACGGATCATCACGGCCTTCAATATCTGTTCAAGAAGAAAGATCTCAATTTGAGGCAAAGGAGATGGTTGGATCTATTGAATGACTATGATATCACCATATTGTATCACCCGGGAAAGGCCAATGTGGTGGCCGATGCATTGAGTAGGAAGGCAGTGAGTATGGGCAGCCTTGCGTTCATTCTAGTCGGTGAGAGACAACTATCTTTAGATATTCAGACGTTGGCCAATCAGTTTGTGAGGTTGGATATTTTAGAGCCCAGCCATTTTCTAGCTTGTACAGTCGCTCGGTCTTCCTTGTTTGGGCATATTAGAGATGGGCAGTATGATGACCCTCACTTGATGGTCCTTATGGACACAGTTCGACACAGTGGTGCCACGTAGGTTACCATTGGAGATGGTGGCGTTATGATGATGCAGGGTCATGTATGTGTGCCTAATGTTGATGGGCTTCATGAGTTGATCCTTGAGGAGGCTCACAGTTCTCGGTATTCTATTCACCGGGGCGCTACCAAGATGTACCAGGACTTGCGACAGCAATATTGGTGGATGAGGAAGAAGAAAGATATATTTACTTACGTGGCTTGGTGCTTGAATTGTCAGCAAGTGAAGTATGAGCATCATAGACTTGATGGTTTCCTTCAGCGGATGGAGATCCTTGAGTGGAAGTGGGATCTTATCACTATGGACTTTGTTGTTGGACTCCCACGGACTCAGAGCAAGTTCGACGCCATGTGGGTTATTGTGGATAGGCTGACTAAGTCAGCGCACTTCATTCCTGTGGCAGTTACCTGTTCCTCGGAGCGATTGGCAGAGATTTATATTTGGGAGATCGTCCGTCTTCACGGTGTTACCGTGTCTATCATTTCTGATCGAGGTACACAGTTTACCTCGCACTTTTGGAGGGTAGTTCAGTGTGAGTTGGGCACGCGGGTTGAGTTAAGCATATCATTTCATCCTCAGACGGACGGGCAGTCTGAGCGTACAATTCAGATCTTGGAGGATATGCTCGCGTTTGTGTTATAGACTACCAAGGATCGTGGAATTAATTCTTGCCCCTTAAAGAGTTACAACAACAACTATCAGTAGAGCACTCAGATGGCTCCCTTTGAGGCATTATATGGTATACGGTGCAGGTCGCCATTTGGGTGGTTTGAGCCGGGGGAGGCTTGATTGTTGGGTACAGATTTGGTACATGAGGCCTTGAAAAAGGTTAATATTATACAGGATCAACTTTGTACATCTCAGTCCAGGAAAAAGAGTTATGTCGACCGTAGAGTTCGTGATCTGGTATTCATGGTCGGGGAGAGAATATTGCTTCGGGTATCGCCCATGAAGGGTGTCATGAGATTTGGAAAGAAGAGAAAGTTGAGCCCTAAGTATATCGGGCCTTTGGAGATCCTCGATAAAGTGTGGGAGGAGACTTGCGTTGCCTCGAGGGTTATCATCAGTTCATCCAGTATTTCATGTGTCCATGCTCCGTAAGTATCATGGTGACCCGTCCCACGTATAAGATTTCAGCTCCGTACAATTGGACAAGGGTTTGACTTTTGAGGAGGAGCCGATAGCCATTATAGACCGACAGGTTTAATCATGAGGTCGAAGAGTTATCCTTTAGTTCGAGTGCAGTAGAGAGGTCAGCCTGTTGAGGCAGCTACTTTGGAGTTCGAGCTAGACATGCGGAGTAGATATCCCCACCTGTTCTCCAGTTCAGGTACTTTTCTATGTTCGTTCGAGAACGAACGTTTGTTTTAGAGGTGGAGATTGTGATGATCCAAGGGGTCATCTTGTGTTCTAGGACTTTATTGTTAGCCTTAAAAATTCTTGTACTTATCCTCCTCGATTTTCGTGCGCATTCCTGGCGTTATTCCAGAAATCCTTTATGTGGAAAATAGAAGAAATAATAATTTTGGAATTTAAAAGTGATTTTTAGTTGACTTTTATCAAAGTTTTGAGTTAACGTACCCAGACCCGTGTTTGGACGGTCCCGGTGGGTCCGTAGTAAAATATGGGATCTTGGTGTATGCCGAAATTGAATTCCGAGATCCCTAGCCCGAGAAATGAATTTTTTACTAAAATTGAATTTCAGAAAAATTAATGGTTTTAAACTTTGATGGTATCGGTTTCGTATTTTGGTTCTGGAGCCTGGTACAAGTCCGTTACAATATCTAAACCATGTCTGTGAAATTTTGTGAGAAACGGGGTTTATATGACATGTTTCGGACCTTTGGCTGAGAAAAATAGTAACTTTACGTGTTCTTGAGAATTACATTGATTGTGATTCTAAATCTGTAGTTTTAGGTGTTATTTTGGCGATTTGATTGCACGAGCATGTTTGTATGATATTTTTAGACTTGTGTGCATGTTTGGTTTGGAGCCCCGAGGGCTCAGGTGCCATTCGGGCGATGTGCGAGTTGAGTTAAAACTCAACAAAGGCTGCTGGTGCACCAGGTCTGGTGTGCCCACATCTGCGAGCCTTTAGACGGAGGTGCGAGCAACAGCCCACAGGTGCGACAAAGGCCTCTACTTCATTATCCGAAGATGCGGACACCTCCTCGCAGGAGCGGGACGGTAGAAGCGGATGCCCGTTCACAGATGTGGCCCAAGTGGCAAGTCCCTTTCCGTAGAAGCGGATATCATGTCCGCATGTGCGGATGTGCAGGTGCGAACAAAGCATCGCAAGTGCGAAGGTCGAGCAGTGAGTTCACTTAATCCAAACTCCAGCCATTTTATTCTTATTTTCAAAAGGATAGGAGACTTTCCAACGCTTCAAATCGTTCGTCATTTGGACATTGGTACACAAAGTTATGATCAAATTACCAAAGGCTGGATTTGCGACCATTTTTGCGATCGCAAAACGACTATGCGGACCGCATTTGTGTCGCATAATGGGGCAGAATCGGGCAAAACCATTATGTTGTCGCATGTTGATTATGCTATAGCATAGTTTATTATGTTGTCGATTATGCTATAGCATAATGATTATGCTGCAAGAATGCTTCCCACATGTTGATTATTCTATAGCATAGTTAATTATCCTGTCAATTATGCTATAGCATAATTGACTTCGGGGGTCATTTTTGGAACTTTTCATATCCGAACCCACTTTGATAAATAAAGCTTTGTGGCTTCATTTGGGACTATTTTTACACTAAATCTAGAGAGAGGTGAGAGCATTTTAGAGAGAGAAAGAGGGAACCTAGCCTCATAATCATCGATCCTTCACAAATCCTCAAGAAACAAGCTTGCTAATCTCTAGCTCACTATCTTCCGGGTAAGTCTTACTTCTAATATTTCATATGTGAGATTATGAGATCAAAAATGTAAGGGATCACATAGTGTTTGATAAAATTCCCAAATGAGTTCATGATTCCTAATTCTAAGTTTAAACATGTCATCTTGTAAATTAGATGGAAGGCGATAGAAGGTCCGGTGGTTTGAGAATAGATATTAAAGGGAAATTTCGACTCGAGGTATTTATGGCTAACTTTAATATTTGTAGAGTCACCTTGTTGGTGTCCGGGCATTTGGTATCAGTTTCTTGCTTGAGCATATGTGAATTGATTGTTCTAATGTGTTGAGACGTAAGATTCTATTCTCTGATTGTCCTAGTTGATTGCCATGCCACCATGCTATATAAGATTGTAAAAATGGTGATTCTTTGTGCTTACTCTATCATGTGAAAAGCTCGTTAACTGTTGAATACCTATGTATGAAAGGATGTACTACCAAATGGAATAAATGATAACGAATCCAATTGTTGAATGTATCTAAGTGCTAAATGATGTGTAGTAAATAATGGAAAGGAAACGTGGATAAACTAATTGAGCTATATGTTGATGGCATACCGTATATTACTCACAGTTTGATAAAGATTTCTGTGGCCTTGATTTCATATAGTTATTTGGTTGTTACGAATGAATATCCTTGATGATGAGAATATTTGTGATTGAATTGTTGGTTGATGTTGATATTAATTACATTGTTGAACGTATCAAAGTGCTAAAGGTTGTGTAGCAAATGATGAAAGTAAATATGGACTGATTGTATTGAGTTAAATGATTGTGGCAACACCATATATGAATTACTGATTGGTAAGGATCATTTTGCCTTGATTTCACATAGTTATTGGTTGATATGAACTTATGTTCTTCATGAAAATCCTTGTGATTTAATTATTGGTGGTTGTTGCTGTGAAATGTGATTGTACGGTGGGATCGGGTTGCGATCCGCAACACGAAGTAATAAGGGTGGAGAGTTAATAAGGGTGAAATGTTATTGTACGGTGGGATCGGGTTGCGTGCCGCAACACGAAGTAATAAGGGTGGAGAGGTAATAAGGGTAAGATATGATTGTATAATGGGATCGGGTTGCGCGCCGCAACAGATGAAAAATTAAAATGAGTAACTGTGAAATCTTCATTGTGATTTTCTGTATTTTTGTGTGGTATTTGTTTGGTTTCCCTTCCTGTCTTCTATTTGTTTACTGTTTGATTCTACTTAGAATGAAGCTTGTTCATACATACTAGTACTATTCAATGGTACTAACGTCCCTTTTGCCGGGGGCGCTACATCTTTTACATGGATGTAGGTGGTTCTATAGCAGGTAGTTCCGACCGCCGATAGTGGGGCCTTCTCTTCATCTTTCCAGCAGTTCTGGTGAGCCTCATTTCCTCTCGGGGCCATGTGTAGTCTATATCATCTTCCTTTGTATATATTGTGTCTTTAAAGGTATAGTCGGGGCCTTGTCGCCGACAAATCAATGGAAACTCCTAGTATTCTTAGAGGCTCCGTAGACACTATGTGGGTTGTATATATATATTTTGGGCAGTAGTTGTATTTACTCGTAATAGTTGACTGAATCAGAAATATTGCATGTAGCTTGTATCTTTTGGGATTATCAAATGCTAAAAGGTTCAAAGGAGAAATGAACATAAGTTGTAAGTCCATGCTTTAATTTAATTTGCTATTTCATATGGAATATTGTATATCACAAACACGGGGTAATGCGTTGGGAAGGAAAGGCAATCCAGGTCCGCTTGACCGGGATCATCCGGTTAGGCGCCGGTCTTGTCCCTCAGTTTTGCGGCGTGAAAAACTTGGTATCAGAGCCTAAGGTTTTAAAGTGTCCTAGGATGTCTCGGAGCCGTGTCTAGTAGAGCTTTTCTTATCGGTGTGTTGTCGACCACATCTATAATTAGGGGGCTACATGGACATTTAGGAATTTCACCCTTCTTTGATAGTCCAATCGTGCGATAGAGCTCAAGTTAAGGAGTTAGTTTTCTCTCCAAACCTTACTCTCAAAATGAGTAATCGTGATACCATAATCCGCGTGTTTGAAGCCATGAGGAAGGATTGACCACGATTGAGTCCGAAGGGATTGCCCAAGGGCTTGTTAGGAGAATGTATTGAGTTGTGGAGGGGTTGGTTGACCCTATCGCTAAGAGGGGTGTTCCGTTGTCCCTATTGATGTCACTGCACCACCAAATCCTATAGTATATCGGTATGGTACCAACGTACATTAGGGATGTGGAGTCGAGGGGCATTGATTCAGCTATTGCCCTATCAACCTAAAGTCACCGAGTAAGTCACTCCTTAGCACAACCAACATATTCTTGTTGTATATGTACTTTCATATTGAAGGATTTTCATAGGCATGGTCTTAATAAATTTTGAGTCACAAAACATTGCATGCACCTACTCTTTGAACGAGATCCAATATTTCGTGAATCCACCCCACCGCAAATTTGCTTATATGCAATCTCTTAGGACATCGAGCTCTATAAGCATGTCCTTGAATTGAGTTGTAGCTATAGAATTCCCATTTCCAACACGCCTTTCTAAGCCCTAACAAGGGACTATACCTGAAGAATTTCTTCCCGAATGAATGGATGGACAATTCTAATATTTTTGCACAAAATCAAAGGATATTTTCTCTCGACCAATTTTTCTTCTCTATTCGAAATCCTAGGCCATTTTTCTTCAAGTTTTTGCATCATCTGAATGTTGACATAGTGTCATACTGAAGATCTTTCCTTGTGTCATCATCATCTCTAGTATGGTAGTGCCCTCGCTCTATCTTTGTTGAGGCTTTCATTTTTGCCTAGTGGTCGGAATCGACAAGATTTTTGTTTGTTTGGCAAGAATCTCCCTCTTTCCCCGACACGTTATTTTCTGAATTTTGTCTTCTCAATTACTTTTAAACACTATTAAAATCTCCATCGAAGCTAGGGACTGTGCTACTTATTCTTGTTGCTCATCTTATTCTTGAAGGTTGTTCTTTTTTTGGTTATAAGGAAGACGAGCATTTTCGCTCCTCCTTTGGATTACATAATACTTGTTTAAGTGTCGTTATATGTTAGTTGCTCCATGTTGCTACGAGTCCAGCTGATTTTTTTTATGTTTGTAGTGGCTCCACTAGCCGTGAAGCTATTGAGTTACTCTTAAAACCTCAAGTTCTTTTTTTTTGACTAGCTACTCTGACATACCCGGCCTTACCCTAGTTGTTGACCCATTCCTCAATTCCAATCTTAAGGGCTGAAGGAATAGCATAATTGTGTCCTTGGTATCTAGAAATACAATTTCTTTTATCAATGGTGATCCACCCTAATTCTGTACCAATTCCGTTGAATCTAGAAAATGGGATAGATGTAACAATACCTTTATTTTCTAGCTAACTAGTTTTCGATCCTCTGATATTACTGGAGTTTTCAGTATTCTGACATAACTAAACAAGGATATGGGATTATAGGTGGCGGGGGCAAGTAATCCATCCTCTTAATTCAACTACGAGCCTGTTTCATTCACTATCGGTTATAATATCCCTTCTCAATCCTATTCCCTTAGAAGCACTATCCTTAAAGGTTGAACTCTGAACCAGAAAGAGTAGCTCTAGTTTTAAAATACTTCTAGAAATCTGGTCAATGGATTAATAAATGCCACAAATTACATGGGTTCCCACTTCACTTCAAGTTCATCAAGGGTTTTGTAGAAGGGTGTTGTGGAGCTTCATTGTGAAGTAGAGTCGCTAGCCATAGTTGGATTTTTCAGTTTTGGATCTATACACCATATGACTACATACATAGATCTTCTTACAAAATAAATTTCTAGCTTCACGTGATCCCTTATATTACCACCCTTCCTAGTAGTTGCAATGTAAAGGTCACTTCTATAAGCTCTCTCGCTTTTTTTTCATTTGTCGTGCATCATGTGTTGTTTACCCGTAATCACCAATGTGATATTATCTCAAATTCTCGACTAGATATCTAACTAAGTGATCTAATTTAATTAACCTCACTTTTATGTACTCTACAAACGCCCTGAGAGTGGACAAATTTCCCCTTTACTACAGACTTCTAATGTCTTCAACTCTGTTTAAGCTTGTTGATTCCAAATGATGCTCTTAGTTGTGATGCCTTACTATTTATTTTCATCTGGTAACTCTCCTTGTGAATCTAACTTTATGCCTAATGGCATTAAGGGTTGGGGTATGTTCCTTCTGTTAGGATAAAAAGATATTGCTCGCACTCCTTGTAAGATTTTCTCCTAAACAATCATCCACCTGCTTTGCTTGTCCATGTGACTATATAACTCACGTTACTCTTCTCCGATAAGTGCATCAAGACTTCTCACCCTTTCATAATTATTCATATGGTCACTTCGAGGCCTTATTCTACACTAACTCGTAATGATTTTAAGTACTTTCTCGACATTGTTGACGAAGGGCTACAAGGTCTTGTCTCATGGGTTCCAAAAGTTATGATTTTCCTTAAAGTTCAAGATTAAATAGCCATGATATCAAACCAAAGCGTGTCTCCTTTTCAAAAGTCTTAATTGGGTCAGATTTGATGAGGTTATGTGGCTTCCTGCTCACTCGGCTTCTAAGATCATTGACAACGCCGTTGTCATGTATGGGGATTGTTTGCTACCTTTGGCATTCCACCGCCTTAGGAAGGGTTATATTGTTCGAATTATGATAATCCCATAAGTAGATGACTTCTTTTCCATCCTCATGCGCTTGTGGCATAGAGTCCTTGTGTCTATTATTTCTAGGAGTGAAATAAAATTCCACATATTTCATTTGCGGGCTCAAACACACCCATATTGCAAGAGTCTTACCATTTGAGCTCAACTACTTGCCTTACACTCAGGGACACAACTGGTGTATCACACTTGATCACTTCTTTATAATCTCAAGTTCACGTACATGGTATCCACCTTATCTAAGAATACTAGTCACCACTATGCTTCATTTATCTGATAATTGATGTTGTCACCTAGATTAAACCATGGCAGCCTCATTAATAGAAATCCTTGTGTCTCTTAGCATATAACCTCATGAAATACCCCTCTCAGCATGTTAATGGGTTCCTGAGTAATTCCAGCCCAATCTCGAACTCCGTTGCTCTTTAGTGTATTAGACTTATTTGGTGTTTGAATGTTCAAACGTGTCAAAGTCACCCTGTGATCACACATATTCAGTAGGTAATTTTATGGTCAATTTATTATAGCACATCTTACAGTAATCGTGAAGGTCACCACGGGTTTAGTTTGGGTGCTTGCATAGAGATGTAGAACTCAGGAGGGTGAACCGATTATTCTCAAAATTTTCCCCGGAAGATGTTATGTGAATTGATAATGAAGGGTTCATAAGCGCATTTCCCATTAGGTTGCACTAGGAGTATGATGTTTCTCATGTATTTGTGTTTTCATATATATATATATATATATGTGTGTGTGTGTGTGTGTGTGTATGTATATATGTCTAAGAAGGTAGTTGGAAGATCCTTTGTGTATCATTTTGGTGTAGATTATTGAAGGTGAAGTTAATGGGTAGTTAACTTATGCGAGGTATCTAGCTATCATCCTTGTTAGGTAAGTTTAGGGTTTGGGATTGCTTCCGTGACTGTGTTATGGCAAAGCTTGTAAGTCGAGGAGGCCACCTTGAAGGCCGAAAGTGTCGTGGAAGGAAAATATTTTTGCTTGATTGTATATCAATTAGTTTTGACTTGAAAGGTACCTTATAGGTGTTATGTTCTAAAAATGTGCAGTACATGTTCAGGTGTCATTCTGGTAATGTAGTTCTTGTGATGCTTAGCTTAGTGTTATGGTCATACATTGTGGTGTTTTGTCGAGTTATTGATGAGTTTTTAAGATGGTTTTGATGGTTCTCTGACAGGTGGATAGGCCTAGTTACAAAGGAGATGCTGCCGAAATTTCTAAAAACATTTGGGAGTTAGTCAAAATTTAGGGACTTGATGTAGGATAGAAAAGATATATGTTATGTTAGGTATTTGGGTCAATCTCTTCCTCTCATTCGAGGACGAATGATCCTAAGCGGGGGAGAATGTAAGGCCCCGGAAAATTTTGCTAAGCAATATAGGATTTCGGGGTGACAGGTAGACTAATTAAATATTATATGTGCTTTAAATATGATGTAAATGAATTGGATGTGGTGAATAAGTATATGAGTCATATAATAAGTAATGTTAGGTCCAAGGGGAAGCCTAATGGGAAAAATGCATAACAGGCTAAAATTCCAAAGGTATTTGCACCAATCCAAACGTTTAACAATCATATATAATTATATATAAGGTATTATGTGATGAATAACCTATCAAATAAAAGATCTTCGAGTCTAGTTTCCAACTCTTCAAATCGTTCGTCATTTGGGCATTCCTACACAAAGTTATGATCAAATTACCAAAGGCCGAATTTGAGACCATTTTTGCGATCGCGAAACGACTATGCAGACCGCATTTGTGTCGCATAATGGGGCAGAATCGGGAAAAACTATTATGCTGTCGCATGTTGATTATGATATAGCATAGTTTATTATGTTGTCGATTATGCTATAGCATAATGATTATGCTGCAAGAATGCTCCCCACATGTTGATTATGGGCCAAATACATCGGCATCCCCTTAAACTTGTCCTCACTTTTCACTTTGACACTTTTTCTTGATTGTGGTCCATTTGAACACTTCAACCAGACCTCGAATGTGTCATTTAAACACAAAATTCGTAAGCAGCCAAACATAAGTCATGCGTGTGATTCACTCGCCACAGTTACAAATAAAAAAGAAATACGTGGATTTAACTTGAATTAATTAAAAAATCCATTTTCGGCCATAGTCATCTTCCCCAACTATCAAAGAACCATTTTCGACCATTGTCATCTTCCCCAACTATCAAAGAACTATTTTTGGCCATTGTCATCTTCCCCAACCATCAAAAAGATCAAAAACCTACAGAAAAGGAACTGGAAAACTCATTAATATGAAACTAGAGACCATTTCTTGATAAAGAAATAAGGTCAGCCAAAGTTGATGCAAGGCAGATTTCTTATAACCCTTTCTTCATTTTTAAGCTCTCTCCAATTTTATATGTCACCCACTAGAAAGGAGCGGTCCTCAATATAGTTTGAACAAGATACTACACTAAAAGAACCACAAAAATTAACTAGTAAGGAGAAAATCTGGAGAAAATAAAGACAGAAAACGGGCAAATCTGGAAAAACAGAGCACCAAAAATGGGATCGATGTCTTCTTCGGCGTACACTTTTCCGGCGTCGACCTTGGATTTTCAGATCTGAGAAAGAAGATTTTGATGACGATAAGCTCCGGCGTCGACCTTTAATTCAAAGTGGTGCACTTTTCCGACGACCTCGTTGAGGAAGGTGCCTTTAATTAACTGGCCGTTGCTTGTTGCCTCTTTGGACCCGACCGGAGTTTTGAGTTTTCCGGCGACCTCATTTGTGAAGTCACCGGTCTGTTTGTATGTCTGTTGTTCAAGAATTGCACTATTTGTTTGTATCAAATCCGGTGACATCATTTGTGAAGATTAGCTATGTTTATTTATATGTCTGGTTGTTCTCCATTGTCCCTTCCATGTATGCAAGTCGAGATTCTTCTTGCCAAAGAATATGAGGAGAAATAAAAAAAACATAAAAAATAGAAATACTCATCTTTTACGCTCCTTAAACGCACTATGCCACATCACCAAATTGTGTCTAAATGATACAGTATAGACCTAGTTAAAGTGTTCAAATGGACCACAATCAAGAAAAAGTCTCAAAGTGAAAAGTAAAGACAAGTTTAAGGGGCTGTCGATGTATTTCGCCTTGATTATGCTATAGCATAGTTGATTATGCTGTCAATTATGCTATAGCATAATTGACTTCGGGGGTCATTTTTGGAACTTTTCATATCCGAACCCACTTTGATAAAATAAGCTTTGGGGCTTCATTTGGTACTATTTTTACACTAAATCTAGAGAGGTGTGAGAGCATTTTAGAGAGAGAAAGAGGGAACCTAGTCTCTTAATCATCAATCTTGCACAAATCCCAAGAATCAAGCTTGCTAATCTCTAGCTCACTATCTTCCGGGTAAGTCTTAATTCTAATATTTCATATGTGGTATTATGAGATCAAAAATGTAATGTGGGGTTAGAAATAGGCCATGCATGTGATTAACTTACCATAACCTAGTAAAGGAAAGTACGTTAGAGTAATCTTTCACTAAAAAGGGTTTATTAATCTAAGGGATCACATAGTGTTTGATAAAATGCCCAAATGAGTTCATGATTCCTAATTCTAAGTTTAAACATGTCATCTAGTAAATTAGATGGAAGGTGATAGAAGGTTTGGTGGTTTGAGAATAGATATTAAAGGGAAATTCTGACTCGAGGTATGTATGGCTAACTTTAATCTTTGAAGAGTCACCTTGTTGGTGTCCGAGCATTTGGTACGAGTTTCTTGCTTGAGCATATGTGAATTGATTCTTCTAATGTTTTGAGACGTAAGATTCTATTCTCTGATTGTCCTAGATGATTGCCATGCCACCATGCTATATGAGATTGTGAAAATGGTGATTCCTTGTGCTTACTATATCATGTGCAAAGCCCGTTAACTGTTGAATACCTCGGTATGAAAGTATGTACTACCAAATTAAAGAAATGATAAAGAATCCAATTGTTGAATGTATTTAAGTGCTAAATGTTGTGTAGTAATTAATGGAAAGGAATATGGATAAACGAATTGAGCTATATGTTGGTGGTATACCGTATATGACTCACTTTTTGATAAAGATTTCTGTGGCCTTGATTTCATATGGTTATTTGGTTGTTACGAATGAATATCCTTGATGATGAGAATCTTTGTGATTGAATTGTTGGTTGATGTTGCTATTAAATACATTGTTGAACGTATCAAAGTGCTAAAGGTTGTGTAGCAAATGATGAAAGTAAATATGGACTGATTTTATTGAGTTAAATGATTGTGGCAACACCATATATGAATTAATGATTGGTAAGGATCATTTTGCCTTGATTTCACATAGTTATTGGTTGATATGAACTTATGTTATTCATGATGAAGATCCTTGTGATTTAATTATTGGTAGTTGTTGTCGTGAAATGTGATTGTATGGTGGGATCGGGTTGCGCTCCGCAACACGAAGTAATAAGGGTGGAGAGGCAATAAGGGTGAGATGTGACTGTACGGTGGGATCGGGTGATGAACAATTGAAAGGAGTAACGGTGAAACCTTCATTGTGATTTTCTATATTTTTGTGTGGTATTTGTTTGGTTTCCCTCACTGTCTTCTATTTGTGTATTGTTTGATTCTACTTAGAATGAAGCTTGTTCATACATACTAGAACTATTCAATGGTACTAACGTCCCTTTTGCCGGGGGCGCTACATCTTTTACATGGATGTAGGTGGTTCTATAGCAGGTAGTTCCGACCGCAAATAGTTCCGACAGCAGTTCTGGTGAGCCCCATTTCCTCTCAGGGCCGTGTGTAGTCTATATCATCTTCTTTTGTTATGTTGTGTCTTTAAAGGTATATTCGGGGCCTTGTCGCCGGCAAATCTATGTAAACTCCTAGTATTCTTAGAGGCTTCGTAGACACTATGTTGGTTGTATATATATATTTTGGGCAGTAGTAGTATTTACTCGTAATCGTGGACTGAATCGGAAATGTTGCATGTAGCTTGTATCTTTTGGGATTATCAAAGGCTAAAATGTTAAAAGGAGAAATGAACTTAAGTTGTAATTCCATGCTTTGATTTAATTTCCTATTTCATATTGAATATTGTATATCATAAACACGGGATAACGCGTTGGGCAGGAAAGGCAATCCAGGTCCGCTTGACCGGGATCATCCGGTTAGGCGCCAGTCTCATCCCTCGGTTTTGGGGCGTGACAGCTGCACACCTGAATGTTGTACTTTTTGCCTTTCCTTTGAATGTATTTCCCTAGTGTTGGACATTTAACAACATACTATGATGTTTCTCTTTCTCTCATATATATGTCGAGGTCTGACCTTTAGATTTTCCTTATATGTATTTTTATTTGGTATCAAATGTAGTCTTTGTGCTCTTATATTATTCTATTTTAAGAGAAAGTATACTTTTGGAGTAAGTAGTATTATAGCATTTAGTTTACATTGAAAGAGCCTCATTGGCACTTAAACCCATAGGGAAAAATAAGTCGTTACTTGTTAAGGGTATTTGGTAGTGGGGTTTGATTATAGGTTAGGCGCTCTCCTCGGCACAAGCATTGCCCCGGGACTTGAGTCCCTTGGGAACTTTGAAGTGTCGAGGAATTCAAAGGGGGTATCAACCTTGAATAGAACTCCCTCCTTAATCTGTAATTCATCGATACTTTTTGTTCTTTAAGAGTTTAGTGTTTAATGACAAAGAAAGGTTTTCAATGTACATTATTTGCCATATATGACCACCATATTATTATAATTTCTCATAGTTAGACTATTGATATTTTAATATATTTTGTTCCAGTTGTTTGTTTATATATAATTCATACATGGTTGAATATGTTGAATATATGGAGCATGTATCTAATGATTTTCTCTTTTCCTTTGGACATGTACATCAACCCAGGCCCAATCCTAGCCTCATTGAATTGTTATAGAGAGTCCAAAATTAGTTGTAGCGGCATCTCTTTACTGCTGGGCCTGCCTTCTTGAGGCCCAGTTTCCACAGTCCAGCCCTCTCTCCCTCGACTCCTTTATTATTGCTTACTGCCTCATTAATTAAGTCTACTACTTTACTAGTTTAGTCTATTGCTTGCTGCATTTTGTTACATCTTTGTTGTTTTTCTATCCTACATATATACAACACTCATATATTATATCACATTCTTTATTTTCATGTTTTAATATTGTCACGACCCAAATTCTCCCTCCGTGAATTATCGTGACAGCACCTAGTCTCCACGACTAGGTAAGCCTAACAATTTGCAGAAATGGAATAAAAAGCATGAAAATTAACAACTAACAATAGCAAATGATTTAAATAAGAAATTGAGATGTCACGCGACATAGAAAAATATCAACTCTCGAAATATACATAACACTCCCAAGACCCGGAACACCGTAAGTCACAAGCTTCTACGAAGTTCTAACTGTTCTATGCATCACTGTCTATAGAAATAAAAGAAGAATGAACATAGGGGGATAGAGGGGATAGAGGGGGACTCCGAGGATCTGCGGGCACGGGAAGATGTACCTTGAAATCTTCGCAAACAGTAATGAATGACACTAAGAATGAGGCTGGTAGAAGGAATATGGATCTTCACACGATAACATGTCCAGGAAAGGGCGTGGGCACACCACAACGGTACCCAGTACACGACACTCACATCTCAAAATAGTACCAAATCCTAAGGGGAGTTTCCCCACACAAGATTAGGCAAGCCACTTACCTCGAACAAGGTAATCAATCCGTAACAATGCTCCTTCCATGAAAATCTTACTCCGAATGGTCTAAATCTAGCCAAAATCAATTATATATCATAAATATAAGTACAAGTAACTAGTCTAGCTACTGAAATCAAAGTTAAAGCAAGAAATTAGAAATTCATCCTAAACAGCCTCCCCGAGACCACGTCTCGGAATCGGGTAAAAGTCACAAAATATGAACACCCTTTCACTCACAAGTTCACTCGTACCAAAATTATCCAAATCCATTGTATAAATCCCAATCAAAACCCAAAAGTTCGATTGAAGAACGTTTTTCCATTTTTCCCAAATTTCTCACCTAATTTCCTTAATAATGAAGAAAACAACTATAGATTAACGGAATACAACCAAAATAGAGTTAGGAATCATTACCCCAAAGCTTCCTATTAAAATCTCTCGAAAAAGAGCCTAATTTCAAGCTCTCAAGTCCAAATGATGAAAATGACATAAAGCCTCGATTTGGCCCTTTTTTTGCCAAATGCAGATTTCACTTAAATCTCATTGCCCCCTTCTGCGATCAAAAGGTCGCACTTGTGTTTGCGCACCTGCGGATCCCCACCGCTCCTGCGATCTCTCCAGCGCATCTACGGGCATTGTAGATCTGTAACTCACCTCGCACCTACGACCACTGGCCACTAATTCCAAATCTACTTTTGTGCTTAATCATCTCCACGTACGGCCCGCACTTACGGTCCCCACACCGCATGTGCGAAAAACCATAAACCAACAAACTTCTCAAATTTCCTAAGCCCAATATTTCCTCTGTTAAGCATCTGAAACACACTCGAGGCCCCGAAACCTCAACCAAACATACCAACCAATCCTAAAACACCATACGAAGTTAGTTGATCCCTCAAACCACATCAAACCACGCTAAAATCATGAATCATCCTCCGATTCAAACTTAAAGAACTTGAAACTTCCAAATTCGACAATCGATGCCGAAACCTATCATACCACGTCCGATTGAACCTACATTTTGTACACAAGTCATATTCAACCCTACGTACCTACTCCAACTTCTTGAATCAGAATCTGACCCCGATATCAAAAAGTCCATTACCGGTGAAACTCTCAAAAACTTCGACTTTCACCATTTCAATCCTAAATGAGCTACAAACCTTCAAAACATAATTTGGACACGCCCCTAAGTCCAAAATCACCTAAGGGAATCGACGGAATTCCATTCCGGAGTCGTCTTTACACACTTCCGACTACGGTCCAAATTCTAAGGCTTAAGCTCCCGTTTAGGGACAAAGTGTCGTAAAAAACTCCAAAACAAAAACAAGACCCCCCAACAAGACACAATAGCAGAAATAGACAAGAGGGAAGTAGTTAACAGGGGATCGAGGCTATAACTCTCAAGACGACTGGCCGGTTCATCACAAATATCAATTGAAACATAGGAAAGATTTAAATAATACAGGATTTAAAAAGAATTAGTTAGTAAATAATCCTCACTTCGCTAATTATATTTTATTTTCTTAAAAGATTTTGAAGCCAAGAACTTCGTAAAAACAGCAGCCCATTTTCAAAAGGATATCATAATTAAATCGCGGGCTTTACTATCACGAGGAAAACGAGAATGTTCATAAAAGATGAAGTATTGTCGTCCCAAAAGGATTTTCAAAAGACCGCTTTTCTTCAAGGTTTTAAAAGCCAATGTATATCTTAGGCAAACTCTTGCAAACACCTTTTTTTACATGAACACCTATCCCCTAAATCAACTATTTTCATAACTTAACCTCTTTTCACAAGCTTTATAAAATATAGACTATTTACATACATATTTCAAAACTATTTCAACTATATCCACCAACATAGACTCCTTTATAAATTCACAACTTCTTAAGGGTCTCACGTTCCTTTTATTAATATCACGCTCTCCCTTAGATATACAATAAGCCATACTCTTTAATAGTAACTAAGTATAGTACAAATAACTTATTCCTTAAAATTAGTCTTAGTCTTATGGAGATACCTCAACTAGAGGGTGCCTAAATCCTTCCCCTTAGAAGAATAAGAACCCTTACCCATAATCTCACCGGTTAGCGGACCAACAATAAATATGACTTAGTAATTAAATAGGTACCCTAATATACCCATAAATATTAGGTGGCGAATCTCTTTTATCAACAACAGAGAAACCACTAATTAAATTTTGACTAGTGCAAAATAGGGTTCAACATATGCTACGCTTCTGCATATATTTTCTGCAGATCCAGGTATGTCTACCCGTGCTGGATGTTAGTGATTGATTTACTATTTTCTGGAGACTTCAAGGTATACCTGCTCTGCATCAAAAGGCCTTAGAGTCACATTCCGTTATATTTTCAATATTGTTGTTTCCTTATTAGACAGTGTTGTAGTTGATGTTTTTGAACCTTAGGCGACACTATTTGGATACATCTCGTGATTCCTTGAGTTCTCCTGTTTATGTGTCCATGCCTGTGGGAGATTATATTGTTGTGGACCGTGTGTATCGGTCGTGTTTTGTTGTTATTGGTGGTTTTGAGGCTAGAGTTGATCTATTATTGCTCAATATGGTAGACTTCGATTTTATCTTGGGTATGTACTAGTTATCTCCCTATCATGCTATTCTGGATTGTCACGCTAAGGCTATGCCCGGTTTACCACAGTTGGAGTGGAAGGGTACATTGGATTATGTTCCTAGCAGGTTGTGTCATTTCTAAAGGCTGAGAAATGTCTGTGCCGATACTCCTATGGTTGATGAGGGTATGATTCTTATCTAACCTTCATGAGAGATGTATGTGCCGATACTATTATCGTTGAGTTAGTTCCGGTAGTGAGAGGCGTCCTAGATGTATTTCCAGCAGATCTTCTAAACATTTCTCCCGATAGAGATCGATTTTGGTATCGATTTGTTGCAGGGCACTCAACCCATTTATATTCAACCATATCGTATGGCCCTAGCAGAGTTGAAGGAGTTAATGGAGCAGTTGCAAGAGTTTCTTGATAAAGGTTTCATTTTTCCTAGTGTATCTCCTTGGGGTGCTCCGGTTTTGTTTGTGAAGAAGAAGGATGGTTCTAAGCGCATATGTATTGATTATCGGGAGGTGAACAAGGTTACATTGAAATACAGGTATCCAGTACCACGCATTACTGATTTATTTGACCATTTCGGGGTGCCAGAGTGTTCCCAAAGATAGATTTGAGGTTGAGGTATCATCAGATGATGATTCGAGCATCGGATATCCCGAAAACTGCTTTCAGGACTCGGTACAGTCATTACGAGTTCCTTGTGATTTCATTTGGGCTGACCAACGCCCCAGCAACATTTATGCACCTGATGAACGGTGTATTCCAGCTATATCTTGGTTCATTCATCATTGTGTTTAATGATGACATCATGGTGTACTCCCATAGTTGGGAAGATAATGATCAACATATGAGGACCGTGCTCTAGACCTTGAGGGAAAAGAAGTTGTATGCAAAATTCTCAAAGTTTGAATTCTGGTTTGATTAGGTGGCGTTTCTAGATCATGTGGTATCGAGTCAGGGGATCAAGGTAGATCCGAAGAAGATTGCAGCAGTTTAGAGTTGGGCCAAACCATCTTTAGCTACTGAGATTCGGAGTTTCCTTTGTTTGGTCGGGTATTATCACCGTTTTGTAGAGGGTTTCTCATCCATTGCTACACATATGACAAGATTCACCTAGAAGGGTGCTCCTTTCAGATGCTCCAAGGAGTGCGAGGCGAGCTTTCATAAGCTCAAGACTACTTTGACTACAACCCCATTGTTGGTGTTGCCTATGGGTTTGGGGTCTAACATCATGCATTGTGATGCGTCACGTGATGGACTTGGCGCAGTGTTGGTGCAAGAGGTAGGGTGATTACCTACGCGTCTCAGTAGTTGAAGGTCCATGAGAAGAATTATCCTTTCCACGACTTGGAATTGGCAGCTATTATTCTTGCACTGAAGATTAGGCGGCACTATTTGTATGGTTTCCGTTGTGAGGTCTATACCGACCACCAGAGTCTATAATATTAGTTCAAGTAGAAAGCTCTTAATTTTCTGCAATGGAGGTGGATAGAGTTGCTTATAGACTATGATATCACTATTCTATATCATCGCGAGAAGGTTAATATGGTGGCCAATGCATTGAGTGGAAAGGCAGAGAATTTGGGAAGTTTGGCGTATCTACCTGCAGCATAGAGGCCACTAGCCTAGATGTTCAAGCCTTGTCAACCAATTTGTTATATTGGATGTTTCGATGCCACATTGGGTTCTTGCTTGCGTGGTTTCTTGGTCTTCTTTATATGATCATATAAGAGAGCGTTAGTATGACGATCCCCATTTTCTTCTCCTTAAGGACACGGTACAACATGGAGATGCCAGGGAGGTTTCTATTGGAGATGATGGTGTGTTGCGAATGTAGGGCCGTTTATGTGTGCCCAAGATAGATGGGCTACGGGAGTTGATCCTTCAGGAGGCCCACAGCTCGCGGTACTCCATTCATCCGGGTTCCTCTAAAATGTATCATGGTTTGAGGCAACACTATTGGTGGAGGATAATGAAGAAAGATATAGTGGTGTATGTGGCTCGGTGCCTAAATCTTTAGCAAGTGAAGTATGAGCGTTAGTAGCCGGGCGGTTTGCTTCAGAGATTGAGAATCTCGAGTGGAAATATCAACACCTATATGTCCGTCAGACGAAGAACAAAATAAATAGCCCCTCAAAACGTCACACAATAACAGCCTAAATCCAACTTCAACATTTCTACCCATGTTTGCAATTTCATGGCTATCCAATGCATCTAAAACTCTATTAAGCTCAGATACATGGAGAAGAATGATGATCTTACCTTTGATGACAGGAATCAACCAACTTATTCCTTGCTTCAACTTGAAGTAACTTCAATTATACAACGCCAAAGGGAACAACAATCTAAATTAATATCACAAGAACGTTTAATGGAGAATCACTTCACAACCTTGGAGAATTTCACTTGAATGGTAGGGAAATGCCTTGGGAGTGTTTGGAGAGGGTGAAGATGAGTTTTCGCTGAAAACTTACTTTGAATGGGGTCTCCACTGTTTATATATAATTGGATAAGATTGCATCGTCTATGTGGGTCCTAAAGGGGGTTGCCTGCGCAGTCTCGCAAAAAACAAGAATATCTTTCTACTCCGACGTCGTATCTAAAAACAGTTTAATGCATTGGAAACTAACTCGTAGACTACCAATTTTGTTAGTGGATGATCCTGTAAATCCAAGTATATTGGCAGAGAAGCTTGGTGACATTAAATCTATATTTTAGTGAACTTATGAACGTAAATTGCGATAACTTTTTGCCGAATTTTTTTATAACTCGCTTGAATCCCCTATGTTGACAATGAGATGAGGATAGTGGCACTCTTTGATGCTACTAGGAATTTCGTACCCTATGTGGCGGAAAGTAATGCAACCAACCACTATAGTATCCTGTGTTGGAAATAATATGAAGCTTGTGGCACTCTAGGATGCTACTGGGGAATGTCGCACCCTATGTTGGCAGAAAGTAATGCAACCAACCACAATAGTATCCTGTGTTGGAAATAAGATGAGGCTCGTGGCACTCTAGGATGCTACTGGGGAATGTCGCACCCTATTTTGCCAGAAAGTAATGCAGCTAGGGGATGTAGTACCCTATGTTGGAAATAAGATGAGGCTCGGGGAACTCTGGGATGCTACTAGGGAATGTCGTACCCTATGTTGGCAAGAAGATGAGGCTCGTGGCAATCTAGGTTGCTGCTAGGGAATGACATACCCTTTGTTGGCAATAAAAATAAAATCAGTGGGTGTAGTTCCCTGTATTGAGGATAGGTCATTGATACCCTATAATGAAACTAAAAATAACATGATTACATTTATATCGGAAGAAAATCAAGGATTTGAGAATTTCACTTGGTGGTGTTCGTCTTTTCATGAATTGTTTCTAAAAATTGTTCGGCTTCTCTTCTGAACAAAGAAAGATACGTTAGTATTAAAATGGAGATCGGTGGGCGACTTGACCCTGCATCCATTGCACTAATTAGTAAAATTGACTCTCTTGGTGGTCATACAAATTACCGGGAGATTCTGTCCTTACTTTCTGGGGATCTTTCTTTCTCAACATCAAAACTTGACTATTTTGCGCCCATCACCATCTGTGTTTATGGTACAAATAACCTTTTACCAACACAAATTGTATTTGGATCACTTTTGTTACCTTGAAACATTGCCCAGTCATTTAAGCATTTTGCTTAGCAGAAAAAAAATCACTCATGGATTTATTCCTTTGCCCAGGCGGTTTATGCCCAACAATCTTCTCTTTACATAACGGGGAAACCATAACCAATTTTGCAGTATTTTCTATGCTTTGCTTTGATAAAAATTAGACTGAAAGGGACTCAAAGGGTACTACAAAAGAAAAAAAAAAGGTGAACTAATAGGTATTGCGATTTAATCAAGACGCGTCCCTTTTAGGGAAAACAATAAGAAAGGGCTTATCTTGAGGTATATGCTGACTTCAATGAACATGAAATACACTTTGGACTAGATGCCCGATCTATTTGATCTATCTAATTCTCAAGGTTTGTTGTAAACTTCCTTTAGAAACTGAGTTCTTTGTCTTAACCGTGCTTGTGTCGAGATATAAGAAACCCTAAATCGATCAACGATGCCGTTTGTGTGTTTTCACCAACTAACCTCTCTCATTTGTCTTTCTCTCAACTCACCATTGCCTTATAGTGCTCCTAAGAGTTTTCACCAATAAGATTCTCTCATTTTATTTTCTCTCATCAGAATGGCTGAGGCATTACCCATAGTACACCGAATTAGCATTCTCGAAATTTGATCAAAAGGTCGTAACAGGCAAAGGTAAAAAGAATTATTTAACTGAATTATAGCTTTTGGACCATTTTGACCGAACAACCAATCTAAAATCATGCCCTAGTTTCTTTGAATACATGGGAATGGGGATTTTTTTTATTTTTGTTCAACCGAACACCAGAGTAGGGCTGCCTACGTATCCTTTAAAGGAATCAGGTTGTTGGTTCCCCAAGTACACGCAAGTATACATAGTCGTCATATAATAAAGTGACTCGAAAGTCGGATGACGAACCCACAGAGACATAGATCAATCATTGACTAAGAAAACTAAAATAAGCTAACTGCCCAAGATAGTTAAGAGTGATGTTTTTCTATTAATCTATTATTGCGGAAATTAAACAAGTAACAACAAATTTATCAAGAGTGCAAATATGTATGATGAGATTTTAATTAAGAGGAGATGAAAAACCCAGGGTTGTGGTTGGTTTATCAATCCTCTTAAGTTTAATAATCGCACTTGTTAACCTAGATTATCTATGGTTTCTAATTAACCGGATCGTTTATATGAATAACATGTTCCCACGATACTACTCGCATGTCCACAATATATCAATCCTATATTCCTATAGTAGTGAGTCCATCATGAACAAATATAATACGATATTTAACTAAGCAAGACCGTTAGGTATATTCCTATCCTAACCGCGAAATATTCCTCGAGCCACGGGTTCAGAAACAAGCTCTCTTTAACTCTACTCAAATCTAAACACAGCTTTCCCAAGCATAGTATAGATAGTATGGTGAATTGGTAGATACAAAAATTCACAAGTTAAAACTAGAATTAAAGCAACAACCACGAGATGATCATCCGAATCAACGAAGATGTACTTAATAAACGTTAATAATCATCTCAACCACAACCCTAGAAACTAGAGTGCTTAGCCACCCATGTTCGAAGTAACGACTTTCCAAGTATTTTTCATTAACATATTATTTGCCCAAGTGAAGGTTTGTTTTGAAGATTCACAAAGGAAGCTCAGGCATGAACCAGGTCCATCCCTTGTGTGCATAGACACGAGCAGATTCGAGCATGTGGGATGCACATGAAGGAGATAAGTTTAACTTGGTATAATTGATATCTCCTGATCAAAATGGTTGCACAATTGACAAGGAGAATGACTCCTTACTCAAAGAGAACACTATCCAAGATAAGGGAGGAGTTAGAAGTTGAGATCAACTAGAACTCTTCCACCAAGAAAGAGTAGCATTAGAACTCTAGTCATTTCTTCATCTACTAACTATATATATTGCAGGATGTTCTCATTCTATAGGTGCGCACAAAAAGCAGAAGTTAAACATGAGTTGAGAGCAAAATAGCAAGGCATTTTGCAAGCAATTCGTGCGTGATTCAAGTGTGCAAACCTGAAGCTACATGAACCAGATAGAAGTACCAGTTCCAAGTGTTTGTCTTTTATTCTAGTTCAATTGTAGTAGGTGTTTTCATGTTGTACCTTTTAGCTTTAACTAGAAGCAATTGTAATAGGTACTCAGAGTATTCAAGTTAAATTTAACTTGAAGTTGTCGCAACAGTCAGAGGCTGGTTGGCATAACGGGATTAGAGTTAATCCTAGGTTTACAAAAGTGTTTTGGAAATGTAGTTTTTGGCTCAGTGATTTAGTGGAGAGTTAGGGAAATCCTACTGAGAAGTAAGTCGTGGTTTTTTCACCTTTTGAGCCAGGTGTTTTCCACGTAAAATTACTAGTGTTCTTTACTTTCCGGATTAACTATTTCAGCAATAGTAGGTTAAGGAACACTTAGAATAACCAGGACCTTCCATAATCAGTTTAGGCGAAAAATTGGACACTACTAAAATAATCTCCCCCCCCCCCCTCTTGTGTGGTGTTGAAGTCAAAACATCAAAAATAACAAGAAGCGATGAAGGAATAAAGACATCGATGATTTTCTCCTCCAAAGAATGTTCCCAACGTCTTCTCTCCTTCCAAAATAGTCACATTAGGTCTAAGGTATGTCAAAAGTCAGAAAATAACATTTTCCCATGTATTTATACCAAGTAGGGTTGGGCCTTGAAGAAATCTCCCTTTCCTAATTGAAATAGGAAAACTTGCAAACTTATTGCTTTTCATGCGTCACACTGTGCGGCGCCCCGTGCGTCACAGTAGTGCTTTTTCTTGTCATACCAAAAAACCTCAGTCTCAGAACTTTGGAAATTTCTAACATAAAATTACACTATTGCTTATTCCTTTGACGTCTAGAATTGATCCTCGACCACGAACACGATCCAGGTTTAATCCCTTGGGCTTTTACTTAGAGTTCAAAGCTCCAAATAGCTAGAATTCGTTCCATAACATCTACATAGCTCAGAATCACTCCTACAAGGCATAAAACACGCAATTAAATGCAAAACACTAGCGATTAAAGCTCAAAGTCAATTAAAGTGTAGCAAACTATACTATAATAAGCGACTAAAATACGCAATTATAGCCTGCCATCAGCACCCCACACTTAAACCATTGCTCATCCTCGAGCAATCAAACTACACTTTATATAGACACGACCTTTTTAACAATACTCCTAACTCATCATACCAAGAATCTGTAAAATAGACTAAGTACAATAGTGTAACATCTTCACCTCAAGATTTGACTCACAAGTACCATGCAATATTCACATCTCACTCACTTACTCTATCATAGAGTTCAATGGCATTACCTTTATTTCATGAATTAAGTGCCCTAACACAATAAATTTGAGTAGTTCCACACACAATAAGTTTTAAGAACAATTAGGAACTCAAAATAGAAATAATTCACTCACTCTCAGAAATGACATTCATATGCCACAAAAGGTGCATCATAGGCTTTCCCGTAGTGTACTACTCTACTAATCGAGCTCATTCAGTCTAGGATCAAGTAGGACTTTAATTGGTTATAATGTAGGTTGTGGGTCGGGTAGGATACATATGGATATAAGAGTGACTACACCTCCTTAAGCACTTTAATACATACACTTTAACATTTAAAACCCCACACTTATGTCAAACCATAACTCCTCCTTCACATCAATGTATATTAACTCCATACTTCTTTAAGCACAATTACATCAAGAGTTACCACTATCAGGGAATAGTTTTCAAAGCAATACAACTATTTTTTTTCTTTTTCAATTCAAGTGGCTCTTACTTTTTGAAAATTGTGCACCTTTCTTCTTATTTCATTAGTTCCACTCAAAAGCCAAACCAAACACCCCACACTTTAACTTTTACAAAGTTCATTACACTCCATGTACTCATGAGAGGTGAAAAGGTTCAAATAGATGGCTAATTCAAACAAATGGGTAAGGCTTGTGATGTGGTTGCCAAAGAAATAGGATTACAGGATCAACGGGTTAACTATGATACATAACTATTAGGCCGGTAAAATATATATATCTGGCTCAACAAAGAAACACCTATATCACTTCCAAGACTTAACAAAACTACTATTTCGCTTTGCAAACACACAGGACATGATTGGACTCGTCAAGACACTCTAGTCAAAGCAGTTAAGTTGTCACGACCCAAATTTTCCCTCCGTTGGGTATCGTGATGGCACCTAGTCCTAGAGACTAGGTAAGCCTAACAGTTAATAATAACAGCAATAAGTAAAGGAACACTAACNAATTTACAATGTTTTCCCAAAACCGGTAATACAAGTCATAAGCTCTACGAATCTCCTACGACTTCTAAATACAACTGTTTTGGAAATAAATATGACAGTGTATGAATAATAATACAAGGAAGGTGACTCCGAAGCCTGCGAACGCAGCAACAGGTTACCTTGAGTCTCCTCAGCAATCATCCGCGTAGTTTCTAACAATCAAAACCTGGATCTGTGCAAGCAAAAATGCACAGAAGAGTAGTATGAGCACACCACAACGGTGCCCA
>ML295919.1:104973-139417 GCA_005239495.1 Nicotiana undulata | reverse complement strand
AACATGATATGCAAACTTCCAGATTTACACTAACTCCAATATTTTCAGAAAATTTCGCTAGAGCCTTCTTTGTATTTAGACCCATCTACCTATCAGAGAGCCCCCGAAACACATTTCCAAGCACCATTACACAGTTTCGGTTATCCTTTCAACTGGTATACAATTCATTACCTCAACACTTGCACACATCCAATTACTTTGACAACTACACATAGTTCATTCTCTTTACATCACAAATTAGCATATGATTCAATTAGTGGCACATACTTGCACATAATTAGGTCACTTTAGTGAGTCCCATACGATTCAATCACCTCAATACACCATATGTATAGTGCAATTAAACATTACCAATTTACACTACTATTAATCATTTTTGCCTATCACACAAGTTTCACAAAACTTTCATTTACTTCAAGGGTTGCACACCACCCATTTAATAACCTCATATACAGTTTTAGCACGCATTGGAAAGTTACAACAATAAGGCAATTAGGGAAAATGGGGTGTCTTTGCACGAATCTGAATACAACATCAAATTTCCCTGGGACAATAATTCGCACGATCATTACTACAATTGCTCAAACAGATGGGGATATTTTTCTTCATTTCTTTCTCTGTTTCCCACGTGGCTTCCTTGACTTGTTGACTTCTCCACAATACTTTAACAGAAACAATCTCTTTGTTTCTCAATTTACGGACTTGCCTATCAATAATATCAACCGGAGCCTCTTCGTATGATAACTCTTCATTAACCTCAATAGTCCCAACTGGCACGATGGCGGATGGATCTCCAACCACTTTCTTCAACATAGACACATGGAACACTGATGCACTAATGACATTTCATGGGGCAATTCCAGCCTATAAGCCACCCGTCCTATCCTTTGAGCGATCCGATATGGCTCGACGTACCTAGGGCTCAACTTCCCTTTCTTCCCAAACCGCATCACTCCCTTCATGGGAGACACCTTCAAGAACACCCAATCATCTACCTGGAACTCCAATTCTCTTCGACGAACGTCCACATAGGATTTCTGACGACTCTGAGCGGTTTTCATCCTCTCCTGAATAACTCTAACTTTTTCCATAGATTAGTGCACAAGATCTGGCCCTAACAATTCCGCCTCACCAGTTTCGTACCATCCAATCGGAGATCTACACCTTCTTCCGTACAATGCCTCAAATGGGGCCATCTGAATACTAGCATGAAAGCTGTTATTGTAAGCAAATTCGATAAGCGGCAAATGGTCATCCCAACTACCTTTGAAATATAAATCACAAGCCCGCAATATATCTTCAAGCGTCTGAATAGTCCGATGGAAAGCCGTGATGAGATTCACCTGAGTACCCAAACCTTGCTGAAATTTCCTCCAAAAATTAGTTGTGAACTGGGACCCTCGATCTGAAATAATAGAAACTGGAGTGCCATGAAGTCTGACTATCTCCTTGATATAGAACTGAGCATACCGTTCTGCAATATCAGTGGACTTGACCGGCAAAAAGTGAGCTGATTTGGTGAGTCGATCCACTATCACCCAAATTGAGTCAAACATGCGTTGAGTGCAAGGTAACCCTACCAAGAAATCCATATTAATCATTTCCCATTTCCACGTCGGTATTTCCATAAGCTGAGTTAATCTACCGGGCCGCTGATGCTCGGCCTTCACCTACTGACAATGGACATCTCGACACGAAGTCCGCCACACCCCTCTTCATACCGCTCCACCAATAAGTTTCCCGGAGATCATGATACATTTTCGTAGAACCTGGGTGTACAGAATACCTGGAGCTATGAGCCTCCGCCATTACCCTCTCCCGAAGATCATCTACATCTGGAACACATAGCCTACCTTGATATCGCAACACTCCATCATCGCTGCCGAGTGAAAATGCCGAAGTCTTGTTATTCAGAACTGCCTCCTTCAACTGTGCCAATGCTGGATCAATGAACTGTTTTTCTTTGACTTCTGCTACTAGTGACGATTCTTCTCCATTATGCACCATAACCTCCCTTTCACCTGAGGTCGAAAGAAAACCCCCCAAACTGGCCAATTGATAAACCTCCCGAGCCAAGGGCCTCTGATCCGCTTCCAAATGAGCCAAACTACCCATAGACTTCCGACTGAGAGCGTCGGCCACCACATTCGCTTTCCATGGATGGTACAAAATGTTCATATCATAATCTTTGAGCAATTCTAACCATCTCCGCTGCCTTAGATTCAGTTCCTTCTGCTTGAATCAATACTGAAGACTCTTGTGGTCTGAAAACACGTCCACGTGGACTCCATAAAGATAATGCCGCCAAACTTTTAATGCAAACACAATTGCCGCGAGCTCCAAATCATGCGTCGGATAATTCTTATCGTGATTCTTGAGTTGCCTTGAAGCATACGCTATAACCTTCCCATGTTGCATCAACACACCCCCCAAACCAACCCTTGAAGCATCGCAATAAACCACAAATCCCTCTATACCTTCTGGCAAGGTCAATTCCGGTGCCGAAGTCAAGCTCGACTTCAATTCCTGAAAACCTTTCTCACAAGCGTCGGACCACTGGAACTTCACCGCTTTCCGCATCAATTTAGTCAATGGGGAGGCGAGGGTAGAGAATCCCTCCACAAACCTCCGATAATACCCAACTAGACCCAAGAAACTACGAATCTCTATTGGGGTTGTTGGTCTAGGCCAATCTTTCACTACCGCGATCTTCTAGGGATCAACCTGAATCCCATCTCTGGAAACAACATGACCCAAAAACGCGACTGATTCTAGCCAAAACTCACATTTCGAAAATTTAGCATACAACTGGTGATGATGAAGAGTCTACAGGACTGACCTGAGGTGATTAGCATGATCTTCCCGACTCCGCGAGTAGACAAGGATGTCATCAATAAAAACAATCACGAAGGAGTCTAGAAATGGCTTGAAAACCTGATTCATAAGATCCATGAAAGCTGCTGGGGCATTGGTCAGCCGAAAGGACATTACCAAAAATTCAAAATGATCATAACAAGTCCTGAAGGCGGTCTTAGGAATATCCTGCTCCCTGATCTTCAACTGATGATACCCAGACCGTAAATCAATTTTGGAGAAGAACCTCGCACCTTGCAATTGATCAAACAAATCATCTATTCGAGGAAATGGATACTTGTTTTTGATAGTGACTTTGTTGAGCTGCCGATAATCAATACACATCCGAAGCGACCCATCCTTCTTTCTAACAAAAAGAACCGGAGCACCCCACGGCGACACACTCGGCCGAATGAACCCCTTATCTAATAAATCCTTCAACTGCTCCTTTAACTCCCTCAACTCTGCTGGCGCCATTCTGTATGGTGGAATAGATATTGGCTGGGTATCTGGTAGTACATCAATCCCGAAATCAATCTCTCTATCTGGCGGAATCCCTGGAAGCTCGTATGGAAATACTTCAAGAAACTCATTTACAACAGGCACGGACTCGGGAGCAGGAACCTCTGGAGTGGTGTCCGCAACACGGACCAAATGATAGACACACCCCTTCTTAATCATCTTCGAGGCCTTAAGGCAGGAGATAAACCTACCTTTCGGCACCACACCATTCCCCTTCCACTCAATAACTGGCTCATTAGGAAACTCTAGCCTCATGATTTTGTTTCGACAGTCGAGCTTAGCAAAGCAGGAATAAAGCCAGTCCATTCCCATAATAATATCAAAATCTACCATCCCAAGCTCAATAAGATCGGTCGTGGTACCGCGACCACATACCGTGACAACACAATTCTTATAGACTCGCGCTGTTGTAATAGAATCACCAACCAGAGTCGATATAGAGAATGGCTCATGAAGTTGTTCGGGTTCTATCCCAAAAATTGAAGCAATAAACGGGGTAACATAAGTCAAGGAGGACCTCGGATCAATAAGAGCATAACAATCAAGTGCTTGAACATTCAGAATACCTGTAACAACATCTAGAGAAGCCTCCGCGTTCTGGAGACCACTCAAAGCATAGAACCGACTGGGTCCATCTCTACCTCGAGCTCCACCCCTAACTGCACCACGCCCCGCTGGGGCTGGAGGATGCCTTGAAGATGTGGCGACTGAAGAACCGGATGGCTGAGCAAAACCCCTACCCCTGCCCTGGCTGGGCGCACGACAATTCCGCTGAACATGACCTCTTACTCCACCCCCGTAGCATACCGGGATATCCAGATAACAAGACTCGGTATAGAACCTCCCACACTTAGGGAACGGAGCCCTCCCCTGCTGCTGGGACCTCCCTCCTGGGCGACCTAACTGATGGGGTTTATTGCTGTCTGACCCTGGTCCCCAGCGATTGCTCTACTGGAAACGGTGCACTGATGGCGGTGCATTGGATGAGGACTGTGCATAGGACTGGGATGACCCTGATGACCCTCTCCCATGAACTGGTCTCCCTCCTCCATTTGGAATCCCCGAGTGTCCCGCTGACCGGGCCCTGTTGCTACTCTCTCTTTCCGACCTTATCTTCAATTTCCTAGCCTCTGTAGCCTGGGCGAATCCCACAATCTTCCCATAATTCATGTCTGAGTGCAAGGCAGTTGTAGCAGCTTCATTCACAACCAAGGGACTAAGGCCCTAAACAAAATGTCGAACCCTGACATCCATAGTCGACACCAAGTGAGGAGCATATTTAGACAACCGCACGAACTCCATGTGGTACTCCCATACACTCACATTACCCTACTTGAGGACGTCAAACTCCGTAGCACGGGCTGCCACGGTCTCGGCAGGCAAGAAGTGATCCATGAACGCATCCACGAACTTGTCCCATCTAGCCGGAGGACTTCCCTCTCCACGAGAACCCTCTCACATCTCGAACCAGGAATATGCTGCTCCCCTCAGCCTGTACGAAGCTAACTCAACCCCCTTTGTCTCTGTAGCATTCATCACCCGAAGGGTCTTGTACATCTCATCAAGAAAATCCTGTGGATCGGCCTCTGGATCCGCACCTGAGAACTCCGGAGGGGCCAACCGCAGAAACTGAATGACTCTGGAGCAGGCGGAACCTCCCTGTCCGCTGGAGGACGCAGGGGTAGCATGAGATCTCTGGGCATGAGCGGCCACTAACTGAGTCAACATATGAATAGCTCCTCTGAGGTCCCCATCGGACGTACTGGGACCGGAAGCTGGAACTGTAGAGGGATCAGGAATATCAGCGAGAGGGATTGCAGCATCCTCCGCCGCCGCAGGAACAGGAATGCTTTGATCCGGAATAGAAGGGTCAGGCAGATTCAAGGTCGGGGAGTTACTCTCACCCGCACCATATGGTACAAAATTCACAGTCACCCCCGGGGTGGCGTTGGCGTCAAGGCCGAGTCGAGCTCTCTTCTTTGGTGCCATTTCTGAAAGTTTCGGAACAAAGCACGAATTAGGCAAGGACATTTTCACTTCCCGGTTCACCGCACGATATAGAATAACAATGAAAGGGTATTTTCCTAAATGCCCATGTAGCCCCCTAATTATAGATGTGGTCGACAACACATCGATAAGAAGGGCTCTACTAGACACGACTCCGAAACATCCTAGGACACTTTTAAAAACCTTAGGCGCTGATACCAAGTTTGTCACGTCCCAAAATCGAGGGGCGAGACCGGCGCCTAACCGGGTGAACCCAGTCAAGCGGACCTGGATTGCCTCTCCTACCCAACGTATTGCCCCGCGTTTATAATATACATTATTTCCTGTGAGTTAGCCGATTTTAGTTTCAAAGTACATTTCACAACATATCTCCACTGGTTTCCTCTTTTAACATTTCACCGATTGATATTCAAACATACAAAAATACATACATAACTTTCCAACATGATCCACGATTCCGAGTACGTACTGTTACTACCCAAAAATACATATATACACCCACATCATGTCTACGGAGCCTCTACGAATACTAGGAATTTTACATATCCTGCCGGTAACAAGGCCCCGACTATACCTTTACAACATAAACAAAAGAAGGTGGTATGATCCACACACGGCCCCGAGGAGAAGAGGGTCTCACCACAACTGCTGCAGATATGAAGATGAGGTACCACTAACGGCGGGCTGAGCTACCTGCTATGGAACCACCTACATCCATATAAAAGATGTAGCGCCCCCAACAAAAGGGACGTTAGTACTATGGAATAGTACTAGTATGTATGAACAAACTTTATCCCAATTACAATCAACCAATATTACAGATAAGAAAAAGGACAGCAATAGGACCAACAATCAAAACACACGGAAAGTGACAATCAAAATCAACAATTTTACAATCTCTCCATTTTCCCTTTTCAACACCACCATATTCACGAGTTTCATAATTTTCATATCAATAGTAATAACGATCACTTTTCCACCCTTATTACCTCGACCACCCTTATTACCTCGGCCACCCTTATCACCACAACCCACACCTTATTACTTTGTGTTGCGGCGTGCAACCCGACCCCCCCTGACAATTCATATTTCATAACAACGACACCAACAATTTTATCACAAGGGCTTTCCTTTCAAGGATCACAATTCAACAACAACATCAAACAATTTCATCACAAGGGGCCTTCCTTTCAAGGATCAGTATTTCAACAACACCAAACAATTGCATCACATGGGCCTTCCTTTCAAGGATCACAAATTCACATTTATCAATTCATTTACTTGGGCTCAAAGCACCCCAAACTTTCATCAAGCAGCAATTTATGCACAAGGTGTTTCCATAACCGTTCAACTTATTTACAATGCCTCATATCAATAACTTTAAACAATTACCATCTTTGCACATAACAAAGTGGGCATGCCAAGTCACAATTCAAAATCTCATCTAACACAGTGGGGTGGTAATCAACTAGACAGTCAATTCACATATTTCCATATAAGTACACATACCATATGCTTCCCACAACAAGAGGGATTTTACAAGGATTAAAGTTAGCCATACATACCTGGAGTTGAAATCCCCTTTTTAACTTTTACTCACAAATCACTGAACCGACTAGTACCGTCAATCTAGTTCACAAATAAACGTATTCAACTTAGAATTGGAAGTCATGCATGCAACTCAGACTCTCTTAAACATTCTGCCAAACACTATGTGACTCCATTAGATTACCAACCCTGTCTTTGTGAAATTTACCCCAAACTACTCCCTCTTACTAAATTAACACCATTATTAAACATGCATGCAAGGTCTTAGTTAATATTTTCAAGAAACAATCCATGCAAATCCTCCCTTTGTTTAAAATCAGAAAATTAGTGGAAAAAGAGTTGGGAACCCTTACCTGCTAGAATGAGGAAGAAGAAGATTACTCGAATTATCAGGCATGAGGTACTTTGAAAATCAACTTGATGGAAGAACCACTTTCTCTCTCAAGAACTCCCCTTTCCTTCTCTTTATTTTGTTCAGAAAACTTGTAAAAATGAAGGGGTGGGGTATTTTAATGAACTGAGGTCGGGTTTTAAAATTAGAAAAATTAGGAGCCCGACACCGGAATGCAGTCAAGAATGCGATCGCATTCCTGACATGCGGTCTGCAGAGACGACCGCAGAATGGCCCTCCGGGTGGGCCAAAATTAAAACACACTGTGCAGGTATGCGACCACTATGCGGTCCGCATACACGTTATGCGATCGCATAGTGCATCGCATAACCTCCCTCACAGAAATCAAAGGGCAAGAATGCGACAACTATGCGGTCCGCAGAACCGAAATGTGATCGCATAATGGACCGCATAGTTGTCCTCCAATTGGGCAGTGGCCTGCCCAGGTATGCGATCATTATGCGGTCCGCATATCCGTTTTGCGATCGCATAGTGCGTCACATACGCCCAACTTCTGGAAAATTTATTCTCTCACATTTTGGGGTACTTTACACAATCAAGGCCCGTTTTAAGAATTTCTACAGTTATAACAACTCGGGGACTTATTCAACATTATTTTAAACAAGAAATTTTACGGGTCTTTACAGTTATATTAAGAATATCCCATATATAAGGGAGTGAAATATAACTTGTAAGGACACATTCGAACTACTATTTCAATACACTTAGTTTTTGTGCATCTTACTGCTTTCCATTTTCGAGTTTACTTACAATTATTAGCCTATTCTTTGGTTATCAGAAACCCGTGTTCTTTTTAAAATAGCTTTGGGAAAAGAATCTAATTCTTTGGTTAAACAAATTGGTTTCGTTAACGGGAATCTAATAATCTTCGTTTACTTTCAAACAACATTCTCTGAATTATGTCGAACGCCAACGACAATAACCAACAAAGGGATGGAACTCCAGCTCCATCACCTTCGGGAACCCCACGAGGTTCAAGAGAACATTCTCCAGAAAGATCTACTACTCAAAACAACAATCACAACGGTAATGATCAACGGGAGAACAAGATCAGGTGAAACAAATGATTGCAGAATATGTAAACCAAGCCTTACAAGACTTTGTGAGGGGGTTATCGACTGCATCACCTACACCACCTCCTAACAACACCATAACTGTGGAAAATCCTCAACCCGGATTAGCCAAATCAGGAAGTGGGGGCACTCCTAATGAATCCCTTGAAGCAAGACCAGATATGTCTAATAACCCAGAACTACAATCTTTATTGCTAACCTTGCAGATACATGTGAAGGAACAAAACGATCGAATCGAACAAATAACTGGAGTACCACCTGTTATCAAAGGCATTGATGTTGATAGATATTCTCAACAACCTTGGAAGCCAAATGCAGCACCCTGGCCTATTCAAAAGAAATTCAAAATGCCTGATGTTCCCAAATATGATGGTACAACCGACCCACGTGATCATGTAACTGCTTTTACCACCGGAGTCAAAGGTAACGACCTGACTAAACAAGAAATTGAGTCAGTATTAGTCAAGAAGTTTGGAGAAACACTCACCAAAGGAGCATTAACCTGGTATTCTCTTCTACCTGCAAATTCTATTGACTCTTTTGCTTAGCTTGCAGATTCTTTTATAAAAGTGCATTCCGGTGCGCAAAAAGTCGAAAAAAGAATGGAGGACATATTTAAGATAAAACAAGGAGACACGGAGTTGCTTCGTGAATTTGTAGACAGGTTTCAACGAGAAAGAATGTTGCTGCCAAGGGTACCTGACAATTGGGCAGCCATGGAATTTGCAAGAAATTTAAATGATAAAAGCTCAGAAGCCACGAGAAGACACAAGGAAAGCCTGAGAGAATTCCCAGCCACGACATGGAACTATGTCTATAACAGGTATAGTACCAATCTACGTATAGAAGAGGACACCATTGCTCAATCAAGGGCTGAAGATCGAACCAGTTCCAGACGCTCCGAACCATAAAAGACAATAGGTAAGAACATGTACGACCCTTATATAGGACCTTCGGGACGAGAGACTCGTCCCAGGTACGAAAACACTCTGTCAGAATATAGACCATCAAGCAAAGATACGGGCTCATCCTCATCAAGATGCAGAAAGGATCGGGATGAATGGAACAGAGGTAATACAACAATTGAAGACCATAACTTCAATGTAAGTACTTCTGAACTAATTATAGTACTGAGAAATATGAGCGATAAGGTTCGATGTCCCAAAGAAATGAGGTCGAACCCAAATAAAAGGAATCCATATTTCTGGTGTGAATTCCATAACGACCATGGGCACAAAACGTCGGATTGCAGATTTTTGCAAGCTGAGGTAGAACAATTATAAAAACAAGGTTATTTAACAGAATTGTTTAGTGATAAAGGTAAGCAGGAATATATGAAGGACATGCAGAAGCCCCTGAAACCACCATCTCCAATATGGACAGTCAACGTGATACATGGAGACGAGGAGGTAAACGGAGTAGTCTGCAAAGGAACCACAAAATTCACAATTACACACGGGAAGCGAATTCGTGAAGACTTGGAAGAAGATAACATATCATTCGACGATGCAGATATCAACGGATTAATGCTTCCACAACTACGCACTGGTAATATCCCTACTTATACATGACACTAACGTTAAGAGAGTGTTGATTGATCCAGGTAGCTCAGTTAACATTATCCTATCGAGATTTGTGGAAGAAATGCTAATGGAGGATCAAGTAATCCCAAAAGCACGAGTCTTATCTGGGTTTGACAACTCTACGGTCATAACAAAAGGGGAAATTGAGCTTAGAACTTATGCAGAGGAAGTAATCAAAAACACTAGGTTCCAAGTCATTGATACTAACATGGCCTACAACGTAATCATGGGAAGACCATGGATCCACGACATGAAAGCAGTACCATCTACCTTGCATCTAGTAATTAAATTCCCTTCCGAGTGGGGAGTTCAACAGATTCGAGGCGACCAACAAACCTCAAGGAATACCAATTCCGTGGTACACTATAACAAAAAAGAATAAGTGGAAAAATCAAAAGATAAAAAGATCACCCAGGAAGGAACTGTTGCTCAAACAGGTACGGAAGAAATTGTTGCTAAAATAGGTACGGAAGAAATTGTTGCCTAAAAAGGTATGGAAGAAACTATTACTCAAACAGGTACGGAAGAAGAAAATAGCCATGAGAAGGTGAACCAAGTCACCGAGGAAGGTGTATCAAACCACACAGACGTAGATTCCAAACCTGATGTCATTCAAGAACCGGAAGAGGACGAGCATATCAAAATAACTACGGAAGAACTCGAAGCTATATCACTATTTGAACAGAAAGTCCACATAGGCACAAGGCTAAGCCCCATCAGAAGAGGTAATTTAATTGATTATTTAAAAGCTAACGCAAATTGCTTTGCATGGTCCCATTTAGATATGACAGGTATCCCGCAAGAAGTGATGACTCATAAACTAAATGAAGATCAATCCTTTGTGCATGTCAAGCAAAATAAAAGAAAGCGAGGACCATTCAAGAACCAAGTGATCGACGAAGAGGTACATAAACTCTTGAAAATTGGTTCAATACGCGAGGTAAAATATCCTAATTGGTTTGCCAATACTGTAGTGGTGCCTAAAAAGAATGGTAAATGTAGAGTATGTGTAGATTACACAGACTTAAATAAAGCATGCCCTAAAGATTCATTTCCATTGCCACACATAGATCAAATGATTGATGCCACTGCAGGTCACGAATTGTTAAGCTTTCTAGATGCGTACTCTGGTTATAATCAGATAAAAATGGATCCCTAAAACGAGGAAAAAACTTCCTTTATTACAAAAAAGGGGACTTATTGTTACAAAGTCATGCCTTTTGGCCTGAAAAATGTTGGGGCCACGTATCAAAGGCTAGTGACCAAGATGTTCCAGGAACATATGGGAAAGACGATGGAGGTTTACATCAATGACTTGCTGGTAAAATCAACACAAGCGGAAGATCATTTCCAACGTCTTTCAATTACCTTCAAAATTTTACGCAGGTATAATATGAAATTGAATCTAGAAAAATGCGCCTTTGGCGTGGAATAAGGTAAGTTTTTGGGTTTCCTTGTATCAAATAGAGGAATAGAAGTAAATCCTGCTCAAATTAAAGTTATCGATGAAATACCCAATATACTTACAAGCAAAAAAGAAGTTTAAAGTCTAACTGGCAGAATTGCAGCCTTGGGAAGATTTATTTCCAAGTCTTTGGAGAAGAGTTTTAAATTCTTTTCAGTTCTTAAAAACCAGAATCAGTTCGAGTGGACTGAGGAATGTCAGTAGGCTCTAAAAGATCTGAAGTCCTATCTATCAAAACCCCTGTTGTTGTCAAAGCCAAAAGAGGGGGAAAGGTTGCACGTCTATCTTGCCGTTGCAAAAATTTCCATAAGTGCAGTATTGGTAAGGGAAGATAAAGGTAAACAATCTCCAGTTTATTATGTAAGCAAGACTTTATTAGATGCTGAAACTAGATACCCACATCTAAAAAAATTAGCCTTAGCTTTAATCATGGCATCTAGAAAGTTAAGACCATATTGTCAATGTCATCCAATCATTGTTGTGACCTCTTACCCATTGAGAAATATTCTGCATAAACAAGAATTATCGGGAAGATTAGCTAAATGGGCTATAGAATTAAGTGAGCATGACATAATATATCATTCTAGGACTGCAATAAAGTCTCAAATTCTAGCTGATTCCGTCGATGATTTTAATAATAGCATAATCCCTGAAGTGGAAAAGGAGTTACAACTTTTTAACGGGGCTAATCCAGGTATATGGACCCTATTTAATGACGGCCCTTCTAATGTAAAAAGAGCCGTCTTGGGTATAGTCTTAATATCACATACGGGTGAAAAGACACGGCAAGCTATTAAATGTTATCCCATAACTAACAATGAAGCAGAGTACGAAGCTGTCATTGCAGGACTTGAACTGGCACGAGAACTCTCAATCGAGCAGATCGTGATCAAAAGCGACTCTCAACTGGTAGTAAATCAAATGCAGGGGACTTACATTGCTAGAGAAACTCGGATGCAGCAATATCTGGAAAAGGCACGAGATCTAGTAAAACAATTCAAATCATGGAAGGTTATGCAAAAACCTAGGGAGGAAAATGCAGAAGCAGATGGATTAGCTAACCTCGCAGCAGTTGCAGAAGTGAAAAATAAAGACAATGCAATTGTCGTTCACTTATTTCACTCAGCAATCGACCAGGAAAAAAATGAGGTAACATTTAACAATTTAACCTGGGATTGGAGAAACAAAATTTTGAATTTTTTGCAGAATGGTACCGTACCTGAAGATAAAAAAGCAGCTCAAGCACTTCGTCGAAAAGCTGCACGGTACTGCCTCATTCGCAATACTTTATACCGGAAAATGTTTGGAGGTCCCTTAGCAAAATGCCTTGGACCCAATAAAACGGAGTTCATGATGAAGGAAGTCCACGAATGACACTGTGGAAATCATGCAGAAGCAAGATCTTTAGTCAAAACCTTAATCAGAGTAGGGTACTATTGGCCCAAAATGGAAGAAGAGGTTGAGCATTTCGTAGCTAAATGCGACAAATGCCAACGATTTGCTAACAACATGCATCGACCAGCATAGTTACTTCACCCAGTGATATCACCGTGGCCGTTTATGAAATGGGGCACGGACATAGTGGGACCCCTTCCCCCAGCTAAAGGAAAGGTACGGTTCTTACTCGTGTTAACCGATTATTTCACAAAATCGGTAGAAGCAGAGGCTTTTAAACAGGTGCAGAAGAAAGAGGTGAAAAGCTTCATATGGAGAAATATAATATGCCGCTTTGGAATACCGAGGGAGATCGCATGTGATAATGGCCTGCAATTCATAGGCTCTCAAATCACAGAATTCTTTGACAGTTGGCAAATCAAAAGAATCACTTCGTCACCATATCACCCCATGGATAATGGGCAAGCCGAGTCAACGAACAAAGTCATCGTCAACAACCTAAAGAAACAGTTGGAGAAAGCCAAGGGAAACTGGCCTGATGAGCTACCGGCATCATTATGGGCTTACAGAACAACTGCAAAAATAGCCACGGGAGAAACTCCATTCGCGCTTGTTTACAGTTCAGAAGCTTTGATACCAGTGGAGATTGGCGAACCAAGCACAAGATTTACAACAGCCACGGAGGAAACAAACAACGACGAGTTGAGAACCAATCTGGACTTGCTCGAGCAAAGAAGAGAAGCTACACTAATACGAATGGCAGCTCAAAAACAAATCATAGAGCGATATTACAACAAGAAAGCTCATCTCAGATATTTCAAAATTAGGGACTTCATTCTTAAAAAAGTCTTCCAATCAACGAAGGAAGCTGGTGTAGGAAAGCTAAATCCAAATTGGGAAGGACCTTACAAAGTCCGTGGCATTGCTGGGAAGAGCGCTTATGAGCTGGAGGCTATGGACGACAGGATCTTACCAACCAGTTGGAATGTCATTCATTTAAAGAAGTATTACTTCTAAGTAAAAGGAATACCCCCGGTCAGGTATCATTACGTTCGATTTTACTTTTGTACTGTTAAAATTGTACTAACTGTTTTAGACGATAGGCAAAAAGCTAACCCATCACCAGATGATGATATTAGACCTGCAAAGACACGAGGAAGTAACTGAATTCCCAGTCTAGGGTTACAACTTTCTGATGGACGTCAATCATCATCTAAAAACTATACACCTTCGAGTCCCGTATGTTTTTTCTTTTCAGGAAAAGGACCACAAGGAAGGAATAGTCAAGTGCTCGAGATTTCATTCTTCAAAGCTCAAACACTTGGGGGACTATATAGCATGGAGGGCAAAGATGAAGCAAAGAAGACTATCAAAAAGTCAAAGCTCGAGCCTGAAGATCCATCTTCCCAACAAGTCAAGTACTATGAGCAAAAGAGCCAAAGACTCAAAATACAAAGCCTGATTCAAAAAACCTTCAAAAACATATTCGTAAATGTAAACGAATGTTCAGGTTAAAGGCAGAATATTAGTTACGGGTAGAAATGCACATCTTTTTACATATTCAAAAGACAAATTGTTGTAACAGAAAACAGTTACGAATGAAAGATCATTATCCTTGTACATATTCAAAAAATTGTTAATGAAAATAGTTACAGATGAAAAAACATTACCCTCGTATACATTTGTAAACTGTTGTGAATAAAAATAATTATGGGTAAACCGTGCCTACTACGAAAAGTTACGAGTAATCTAAGCATTTTATAAATGCAAAACTCATAGGTAAACAAAAAACCTCAAAAATAAAGCATGCAAAAGACTTACAGAGTGAAACAAAAACTCAAAGGAAACTAAAGTCATGCTGACATTGATATTAATATAGTAACGGAAAAATAAACTAAGTGCTAACTTAGTCTAAGCCGTATTAATTTTTACATTGGGTGCCCCTAAGTTGTCATTTGGGGACTCAAGAAAGGATCCAAACTTACCCCCGATGGAACCGGGGGTAACCACCAATTGATACAAAGAGAGAGAAAAAAGGAGAACCAAGTTCTTAAACTTCTTCAGATAGGGGGGTTGTCTTCACTGGCAGGAGGTTTGGCTTGGATGAAGAGACACAAGCAGCTGGGACTTCAATCTCTGGGGAAGAAAGATTTTGACTTTGCTGAGACTTCTCAATGGTCTTTGGTTTTGGAAATTTCGGCTTCTAAGTCAAAACCCTCTTGGCCCATTTCCGTCAATGTGTCAAGACGAGAGTTCATATAAGCCTAGCTAACATCGACGGCTGCTTTGTCTTCAAGAGCTTCATAGTCTTTCTCCCACAGCTCAACTTCAGCTCTTAATTCATCCCTTTCGCCACGACAACATCATGAGAGGCCTGTAAATGAGCGAGGGACCTTTCCAGGAATTGGACCTTCTCCAAAGAGTTACGGAGATCTTCCTGGGTTTGAGTGAGCGATTGAACAAGTTCACCAGAATACTCCTCCTTCGGGTCCAATAAGGCCTTCAGGCTCCTGATCTCTTCAGAGGCACGGTATAGCTGCTTTGCGAATGAAGACTCTAAGACACTCTTGTCCTTGCCTACCTAGTTCGAAGACGCCTTTTCAATGGCCAACTCTGCTGCCATTACCCTCACTTGCTGCTCTAAGGTACACTTTTCTTCTTCCACAGCCTCCATGTCGAGTTGTAAGCTTTCGTACTGTTCTTTCCAATTATCTGCCTCGATACGCAATTCCCTCGCTGCCTGCTCCATTTGAGAAACCCTTTTCATTAACTCTGTGCCTACAAGATTGATCTGCAAAAGGAGATAAATTAGATACGGCAAGAATGTTTATAAGTATATATGAAGGACAACATATTTTACCTTTAAAGAAGAATGCACAATCTCATTTACCCAAGTAAGGGAATCGTGGCTGTCCAACTTAGCTCTCTCAGTCGTGCCTATTAATGGTTTCAACCACACATCATCTTGGCCTGACTTTTTGAAGGGATGCCTGCTGCTGGAACCTCTATCATCACCTGCCTCATCTCACCCCTGCTGGAAGACCCTACTTCTACATCAGAAGGCACGGAAGCGGGGACAAATGAAGAAGCCACAGGCAAAGAAGTTTGAGAGGCAGAAAAAGCCACGGGAGCAGAAGTAATAACAGGAGCGGGAATAGCCAAGGGAGCGGAGACTATAATAGGAGTAACTAAGGGAAGCTGTTTAGGGACAGAAGGATAGAAAACAACAAGAGGAGCTTCATCAGCAATGGTACCAAAACCTTCACGGAACAAGAGATCAACTAATTCACGAACGGGAGAGGGAGTTGCATCTTCGGGGGTAGATAGTTCAGATTCAGGCAAGGGAGGGTCAATGACAGGTGCAGACTCATCATCAGAGACCACCTTGCTCCTACGTGACCTATTGACTAGAGAACCCTCTTCTTCCTCCAAGGTCCTTGACCCACTAGCTTTTCTCTTTGAAGAGGAGGAACCCGAAATGATCTTATGGGCCTTTGACAGTGACAACTTTGAAGCAGATACGGCTCCAGCAGGAACTCCACGAGCAGGAAACCCTATCAAATGAAAGGGATTAAATAAAGCTCGAAAGAGGGATGAAGTAAAAACAAAAACTTCCCTTACCGCGAGTCTTAACTTTCCAACCAAACCTTCTAGAGAGGTACTTCCACGAACGTTCTTCTAATGGAGCGATTAACAAAAGTTTTTCTATCCAATCTCGAAAACTGGAGACATTCTCAACGGTTCCCATGATTGCTGCAAAGAAAAGAAACAATTACGGTACTGATAAAGTATCAAGAATAAAAGGAAATGAATGTGAGAAAAACTGTACTCACGTGCAAGATTCCACTTCTCAAGGAAGGGGAGATTTTCTTCACCTACTAAACAAGTAGTAGGAAAAACAACATACCGGAGAAACCACCATCAGTATTTATCATCGTCAGGAATCACCTCTTTTACTCCTGGCCGCAAGAGTAAAAACTCCCTGGCGGAACAACATTGGAGAATAGAGGTGAATGAGATGATAAAAGGTAAAGGGGACCGAAGCTAAAGTAGCCAAATATCTAAGGCACTCAATAACTCGCCACACGAGAGGACCGACTTGTCCCAGACAAACTTCGAAGAATCAACAAAACTCGATGATAACGGGGTTGATATGAGGCTTGAATCCTAATGTGAAATGATCGGTATAAACAAAAGAATACCCAGCCTTGTAAGAGGTAATTCTTTTATTACTATTGCGAACGACAACAGGAAAACCAGGCTTCCAGTAACAGTACCTGCATACAAGAGGTACTAGACCCTCAGTTATTTAGGTAGGGTACTTGCCAGCCCCGTCATGAGAAAACATTGAAGAAAGTTGATCCTTTAAAGCCTAACTATCCCTAGAGAAAGAAAACTCTGCAGGTACTATTTCATCGACCCTCGGCTCACGCAAAGGCTCATTGTGTTCTCTACATTTTGAAGAAGATCTAGAAGCCCTAGCCCTTGGAGAAGATAAAGAAATGGCAGACCTAGAAGAAGATGGGGGAGTAACTTGAGAAGAAGAGGAACCCCTGGAGGGAGTAGAGCCTAAACTCCTAAGCCCGTCTCCCCTCCTACTCCGTGTCGGAGCAGAAGAAGGAGTCAGATCATCTACGTTAATGACTCTCTTAGACTGGTTTGAAAAAGACATATTTACAGAGACAAGAATTTTTTCAAACAAGGAATGAAGGTTGGAAGTTTTTCTTGAAAGTAAATAAAGGAAAAGGGGTATTTATACTCGAAGTCAACCGTAAAAAAATGGAAAAAATAATGATGTGAAAGTCATAATTGAAGTTGTCACTTCGTGACTGATGCAACCGCAAAAATCCCTAAAAGACGTTGAACAATTGTAGAACCAATCTGGGAATGCCATGTGGCACAGGCATTAAATGGAAGTGACAAGCGACGCCTACGTTTAGAGATAGATGCAATGTTACGAGCGATGCGGAGACAAAATATTCCCGCCATAAATGAGTATCTACTTACCAAATTAATCGATAAATAAATGGTAAGTGGGGGGACTATCTGTATTGGTAAAAAAGAGCTTCACACGTGTAACAACTGTGATGACTCAGCAATCTATGTGGGACAACGGAAACGTGACAACTGGACGGGACTCTATGAAGAGGTGTGAGGCAAAGAGGCACGGAATAGCATACCCACGGGGTAATCAGCTACGGGAATCTCAACCTGATTGAGAAAACGAAGAGACATGGTCAGAATAAATCCAGGCAGAATAAAGGGCAGATTCGGGGATCTTCAATTAATGAGCCAGACGTTATATAACCTTCACGCAACAATTACGATTAATCATTGTAAAGTTACATTAATGTCATTAATGATCAATCACTGAAAAGGGTAGACGTTATATTAAGAATATCCCCTATATAAGGGAGTGAAATATAACTTTTAAGGACACATTCGAACTACTATTGCAATACACTTACTTTTTGTGCATCTTACTGCTTTCCATTTACGAGTTTACTTACAATTATTAGCCTATTCTTTGGTTATCAGAAACCCGTGTTCTTCTTAAAATAGCTTTGGGCAAGGAATCTAATTCTTTGGTTAAACACCGTTGTTGCGTCGATGAGTTGATCGATGTGAGGCAATGGAAAGGAGTCTTTCGGGCAGACTTTGTTTAGGTATGTGAAATCCACGCACATGCGCCATTTCCCATTTTTCTTTTTCACCATGACCACGTTGGTGACCCATTGAGGGTACTTTGACTCTCGAATGGAGCCGTTAGCGAGAAAATTTTCCACCTCTTTGCGGACGACCTCGTTTATTACGGTGTTGAAATTTCTTTTGATTTTTCGTACCGGCTGGTAGAGTGTATCGGCGTTCAGCTTGTGTGTAGCAATGTCTTTTCGGATACCTGGCATATCTGTATGGGAGAAAGCAAACAGATCAGCGTTGTCAATTAAAAAATTATGAAATTTACTTGGTTCAGGGAATTTGTGGTTGATGTAAACTTTTTTGTTGTGGTTGTTTCTATCCAGTTGGACGGGATCGAGGTCTTCTACCGTTGACCATGTGGCTTTTACGACATCGGGGTCTTTGATGACGTCTTTTTGTTCGTCGTGTTCAGGTCCCGACTTCGGTTATTGCTATGCTCCTGAGCCCTCCTTTTTTAACTGTTGAGTGTATGTGCAATCTTGGGCGATGTGGTAGCATTCTTGGGCAACGCGCTGTTCACCATTAATGTTAAATATTCCCCACGGGGTAGGAAACTTGATGACCTGGTATAAGCTGGACAGGATGGCTCTCGTGGCATGTATCCAGGGTCGCCCTATAATGGCGTCGTAGGTTGTGTCTTGGTTCATGACATGGAATGTTGTTTCAAGGGTGATGCCCCTGGCCAGAACGGACAATGTTATCTCTCCGGAGGTTCGTTCAACTGCATTGTTAAAACATGTTAGCGTTATGCAGTGTGGTACTATCTTGTCCTCGAGTCTCATTTGTGTGAGAACACAGGGGATGGATAATACACGCGCCGCTCCCATCGCCAACCATGATTCTTTTTACGTCGGTATCTAAAATATGTAAAGTAATGAAAAGAGCATCGAAGTGAGGAAAGGTCAAACCGTGGGTATCTGACTTATCGAAGATGATACTGTCTTCAAGGTCATCATACCGTTCATGGGTGATCGACCGCTTCATCTTGTGTGTGGTGGTGAACATCATGTGGTTGATTGTTGGTTCATCGCCTTCGCCGATGATCATTTGGATGGTGCGGGCGGGAGAGGGTGGCTTGGGAGGGCCTTGATGTTCTTCTCGTCCTCGGCCAAAATTGGCTCTTCCTCGGTCGCTCATCAGCTCCCTAAAATGTCCTTGGTGAAGCATGTTCACCACCTCTTGCCGTAGGGCTATGCAGTCCTCGGTCTTACGGCCCTTCTCCTGATGGAACTCACATATGGCATTTGACATTCTAGAATTTGGGTCGAACTTCCTATTTTGCGGCCATTTCACCTTAGGGCCGAGCTTCTCTAGGGCGTACACTATTTCTGAAGGGGAAACACAAAAATTATGAGCACATAAAAGTGGAGGCATACCTCTTTCATTTTGGTGAGTCCCCTTGTGTGGCCTGGACGGCCCTTCAGTTTAGCGAGGAGGTGGCGGGATGGCCATTATGACATATGGTTGGTGTCTTTCTCGATTGAGGCGTGGACCTGCATGATCTCTTCGACTGTCATTACGATGGTCTTTCCTCGACTCCATTTGGACTTATGTTAGTCGTTGAGTTGGACCGTTGAGGTCGTCTTCATCTGCTCTCACCTCGGCACAGTAGGCGCTATGAATTTCTTCCCAGGTGGGGGAGGGTATTTCATGAGTCTGCTTAACAACTTTATGGTCGCCCTCGACCCTTTCCTGCTTAACCCATTTTGGAAGGTTGCTACTTCCATCCTCTCTGATACGTTTGGCAGGGTCATTCTTACTCTATTGAACCGGGCGAGGAAGTCCTTGAGTTCCTCGCTAGGCGATTGTCTAATGGCGAACATGTCTTCACTCTGGCCTCTACTTTCTTGGCCCCAGCATGGGCGCTGACAAACTTGTCGGCCATTTCCTTGAACGTCGTGATCAAACGTGTTGGTAATTGTGAGTACCATGTTAAGGCTCCCCCTGTTAGGGTTTCGCCAAACTTATTCAGCAGCACTGACGGTACCTGCTCATTCGAGAGGTCGTTGCCTTTTACCCCTATGACGTAATGAATGATATGGTCTTCGGGGTCTGTTGTGCCATCATATATCTTCAAATATGGTGGAATTTGGAAGGTTTTGGGTATGGCATGTGGGGCTGCCTCCTCGTTGTATAGCTGTTCAACGAACCGGTCGACGTCCCATTTTGGTAGATGTTTCGGGGCGCCCAGTATCTTATCAACCCTTTCTTGGTCCTCGCTCCTTTGTTCGCAGAGCGCATTATTCTCGTTCTCTATTTCTTCCATTTTCTTAAAAATGGCTTCGAGCGTGTCATTACCTGCATCAACAACAGTGTGAGTGTTACCTGTTTGGGGAGGAGCGTGCTGCTCGTTGATGGTTGTTGTGGTATCCGCTCGTGCAGTGCTCCTACTCGCTTCTTGAGCGGGTTTGTCGAGTATGTTGTTTAAAGTACTTGTCAACCACGCCTCCAGTAGTTTTTTCACTGCTAGCGGCGCTTCCTCAGTTGTGGACGTGGAGGCTCCCCTCTCGAGTGAAGCGGTTACACTCCCATGAGGGGGAGGTGAGCCACTTCGCCTGGGTGAGGCACTCGGCGTCACATTCTCCTCGTCTTTGTTTAACCAAAGAATTAGATTCTTAGTCAAAGCTATTTTAAATAGTACACGGGCTTCTGATAACCAAGGAATTAACTAATAATAGGAATTAGACTTGTAAATAAGAAAGCAATAAGATCGCATAAAAGCAAGTATATTTCAATAGTGGTTCGAATGTGTCCATACAAGTGAGATATTACTCCCTTTTATAGGGAATTTCTTAATATAACGTCTACTCTTCTTAATAATTGAGCATTAATGACTAATAATATCATTAATGTAACGTTACAATAGGTAATCATAACTGTTGCATGAAGATTATCTAACGTTTGGCTCATTGGTTGAAGATCTTTGAATCTGCCCTTTATTCTGCCCTGGTTCATTCTGACCGTGTCTCTTCAACTCCCCAATTAGACTGGAGCTCCTGCTTCTAATTATCTCATGTGAATGTTATTCCATACCTCTTTGTCTCGTACCTCTTTCCAAATTCCTAACCAACTGTCATGTTTTCATTGCTCCACATAGATTGCTTTGTCATCAGAAATATTACACGTGTGAAGTCTATGTTTTGAAAATACATATAGTCCCCCCACTTACCATTTATTTATCAATTAAATATTTGGTAAGTGGATACTCATCTATGGCGGGAATTTTTTGCCGCCGTTTCACTCGTACCATTGCATCCGCCTCTGAACGTATGAGTCGCTTGTCACTTCCATTTAATGCTCGTGCCACATGGCATTCTCGGATTGATTCTGCAATTCATCAACGCCTTTTAGGGCTTTTTGCGGTTGCATCAGTCACAAAGTGACAATTTTAATTATGACTTTCACATAAGTGTTTTACCCTCTTTTTTTACGGTTGCCTTTGAGTATAAATACCCCTTTTCTACCTTTTCCTTTACGAAAACTTCTAACTTTCCTTCATTGCTTGTAAATTCCTCTTTCATGCAAATATGTCTTCTTCAAACCATGAAACCAAGAAAGTAATTATAGTAGACGAACTATCTCCTTCTTCTGCTCCAATTCGGAGTAGGAGGGGTGGTAGATTAAGGATCTTGGGTTATACACCTTCTAGAGGTTCTTCTTCTCCATGTAACATTACTCCCCCACCATCTTCTAGGGTTAATGTTACTTCATCTTCTTCTAGGGCTAGAGCTTCTAGATCTTCCTCTAAGAGTAGAGAATCTAGCGAACCACTTCGTGAACCAAAGGTTGATGAGATTGACCTGCTATGTTTTCTTTTGTAAAGGACAGTGAGTCCATAAGAAAATAACTTTCTTCCATGACATCTCATGATCGTGCTGATCTTTACCCTACTCAAATCACTAAGGGTTTGATTTCACTCGTGCGTAGAGATTGTTATTGGAAATTTGACTTTCCAGTCTTAGTTCCCAATGAAAATAAGAGAATAACTTCTTACAAAACTGGGTATTCTTTCGTGTATACTTACCCCTTTACTTTAGGATTCAAGCCTCCTATCGACCCTGTCATTATATAATTTTATCGATTTTTAATGTGTGCTTGGGACAAGTTGGTCCTCTTATCTGGAGGGCAGTAGCATGCCTGAGATATTTTGCCAACTTGGCTACAGTTCCTTTTACTTTTCATCATTTTATTCATCTTTATTCTCCTATGTTGATCCGCCAAGGAGTTTTTACTCTTGCAGCTAGGAGTAAGAGAGTTTTGGTTATACCTGATGATGATAAAGATAGAGGTTGGTATGTCCGATTTGTTGCTATCCCTACAAAAGGTTTGGTAGGTGAAGAAAATCTCCCCTTCCTTGAGAAGTGGAACTTTGCACGTGAGTCCAGTTTTGCTCACTTTCTTCTTTATTTTTGATAGATTATCAGTATCGTGGTTGTTTTGTTTGTTTTCTTTTTGCAGCAACCATGGTAACCGTCGAGGAGGTCTTTGGTTTCCGTGGTTGGGTAGAAAAATTGGTGTTGATCGCTCCAATGGAAGAACGTTCTTGGAAGTACCTCTCGGCGAGGTTTGGTTGGAAAGTGAAAACCCATGGTAGTTATTTTTCACATTTCCTTTATGTTCTCTTTAAGCTTCTCTAATCCCTTTTATTTGTTAGGGTTTCCTGCTCGGGGAATCTCTGTTGCTGCTGTATCTGCTTCAAAACTTTCTTTGGCCAAGGCTCAAGAAAATATTTTGAACTCCTCTTCGTCAAAAAGGAAAGCGGATGAGTCTCGAACCTTGGAAGATGAGGAAGAACAGGAGAAAGGTTCACTGATTTGGAGGTCACGGAGAAGAAATGTCGTGTTTGACGATGAATCTGCTCCAGTTATTGACCCACCTTCCGTGCATGAATCAGAGCATTCTGCCCTTATACAATCTGAAGATGCAACTCCTTCCTTAGCCAATGAATCAATTGAATAGTTATTCCATCAAGGCTTTGGCACAGTTTCAGAGGAGGTGCCTCTTGCTATTTTTCCTCTACCTGCTCCAGTGGAACTTTCATCTGCCGCTCCTGTTGCTATTTCTACTTCCCCGCCTATTCCATTCGTGGATCCTTCATTTATCCCTACTTTCGTGCCTTATATTGTTGATGTAGGATCTTCCAGTAATGGTGGGATGAAGCAAATTATGATAGAGATTCCTGCGGGAGGTAACCTCTTAAAGAAATCAGGCCAGGCAGATGTGTGGTTGAAGCCTCTGATAGGCCCGGTTGAGAAGTCTAAGTTGGAAATCCATAGCTCCTTAACTTGGTTGAACGAGATTGTATACTCGTCTTAAAGGTATCCTTCATATTATTCTTTCTTTAACTTTTACCGTATCTAACTTTCCTTTTTATGCAGATCAATCTTATTGGTACTAAATTGATGAAAAGGATCGTTCATACGGAGCAATCAATGAATGACTATCATACCGAGGCTGATTACTGGAAGGAGCAATTCGAGAGCCTTCAACTTGATATGGAGGCAGTAGAAGAGGAGAAGTGTACCTTGGAGCAGCAGGTCAGAGTAATTACAGCAGAATTGGCCATCGAGAAGGCTTCATCAAGTCAAGCAGGCAAGGATAAGAATATCCTGGAATCTTCCTTTGCGGAGCAGCTTTCTCATGCTACTGAAGAGATAAGAAGCTTGAAAGCTTTGTTGGACCAGAAGGAGGCTTACGTTGGTGAACTTGTGCAATCACTCACTCAAACTCAAGAAGACCTCCGTGAATCTTCAAACAAGATTCAATTTATGGAAAAATCTCTTGCCCCTTTGCAGGTTTCTTATGATGTTGTCGTGGTTGAAAGAGATGAGCTAAGAGCGGATGTTGAACAATGGGAGAAAGATTACGAAGCTCTTGAGGATAAGGCATTTGTTTATGTGAGTTGGGTTTATTTGAATGCCCGGCTTGATACATTGACGGAAATGGGATAAGAAAATTTTAACTTACAAGCTGAAATTGCCAAAACCAAGGAGACAATTGAAAAGTCTTAGCAAAGTCAAAAAATTTCATCACCTGAAGTTGAAGTTCCAATGGGTGATGATATCGTGCCTGATGAAGCTGCTTCCCAACCCTTTCCATCTCAAGTCGTTCCTCCTGCTGATGAAGATAATCCCCCCAGTGTGTAGTGAAAGTGTTTATCAAACCTTCTTTTTTTTTTGATCAATTGGTGGTTACCCCTGGTCCCATTTGGGGGTGGAGTTTGGTTAGTAAGTCCCCAAATGACAACTTAGGGGCAACTTTGTATGAACAAGTTCGGTTTGAACTAATTTAATACTTAGTTTCTACCGTTATATAATATCAATATTTAAATTTCTTAGCATGACTTGTGTTTTTCGAGTTCTCATTTTACTCTTAAGTGTTTGCATGCTTTACGTTCGGGTTTTTGTTTTACCCATTATTATTTAACTTTGCATTACAAATGGTTCAATGTTTCGTGTCTTTTTTAAATAAGCACGGTTTATAAAAAAGGGCCCTTTTATGAACGACACCTAATGAAGAAGACGTCTCAATTTCATAATGGTGTAAACATACAAAAGAGAGATAGGAATTCACATGTTTTTTCTGAATAATGTTTTGAAGAAAGTCTTTATATTATTCGAACTTTCATAACATTTTACATGTGTTTGAGTATCATCTATGACTCTTTCGTAACTGTTTTCTTTTACAACATATTTTGAATAAACACGGGGGTATGAATTTCTACCCGTAACTAAATTCTACCTTTAGACCTATACATTCGTTTACATTCACGAGTATGTTCTTTGTAGGTTTCTGAATCAGGCTTTGTGTTTTTGTCTTCGGCTCTTTGATTTCGCTCATAACTTTTGATTTATTGGGAAAGATGGATCTTCAGGCTTGAGCTTTGAATCTTTTATAGTCTTTTTTTCCTCTTCTTTGCCTTCCATACTATATAGTCCCCTAAGTGTTTGAGCTTTGAAGAATGAAATCTCGATCACTTGACTACTCCTTTCTTGTGATCCTTTTCCTGAAAAGGAAAAATATACGAGACTCGAAGGTATATAGTTTTGATGATTACTGCTTAACCCTTTGAAACGTCCATCAAAAAATTGTAACCTTAGACAAGTGCGAATGGGGTTTCTCCCGTGGATGTCTTTGCAGTAGTTCTATAAGCCCATAACACTACCGGTAGCTCTTCAGGCCAATTTCCTTTTTCTTTTTCCAATCGTTTCTTCAAATTATTAACGATGATTTTATTTGTTGACTCATCTTGCCCGTTAGCCATAGGATGATATGGTGAAGAAGTGATACGCTTGATTTTCCAACTTTGAAAGAATTCTATGATTTGTGAGCCTATGAATTGCGGGCCATTGTCACATACAATTTCCTTTGGTACACCAAAGCGGCATATGATATTTCGCCATATGAAGCTTTTCACTTCTTTTTCTTGTACCTGTTTAAAAGCACCTGCATCCACCCATTTTGAGAAATAATCTGTTAATACAAGTAAAAATGGTACCTCTCCTTTGGCTGGGGGTAGAGGTCCTACTATATCCATTTCCCATTTCATAAATGGCCAAGGTGATACAATCGGGTGTAGAAATTCTACGGGCCGATGAATATTGTTAGCATATCGCTGACATTTATCGCATTTAGCTACGAAATTTTCAGCGTCTTCTTCCATCTTAGGCCAATAATACCCTACTCTAATTAGGGTTTTGCCTAAAGACCTTGCACCTGCGTGGTTTCCACAATGTCATTCGCGTACTTCTTTCATCACGTACCTAGTTTGATTAGGTCCAAGGCACCTTGTTAGGGGACCACCAAACATTTTGCGATATAGAGTGTCACGAACTAGGAAGTACCGCGCAACTTTTCGGCGAAGTGCTTGAGCTTCTTTCTTATCTTCAGGCACGGTACCATTCTGCAAAAACTTTACAATTTCGTTTCTCCAATCCCAGGTTAGATTATTAAATGTTACCTCATTCTTGTACTGGTCAATTGCTGAATGAAATAGGTGTATCACAATAGCATTATCTTTTTTCGTTACATCTGTAACTGATGCAAGATTAGCTAACGCATCCGCTTCTGCGTTTTCCTCTCTGGGTACTTGCATAATCTTCCATGACTGGAATTGCCTCACCAGATCTCATGCATTTTCCTCTCTGGGTACTTGCATAATCTTCGAGTTTCTCTAGCAGTATAAGTCCCTTGCATCTGGTTCATCACTAGTTGAGAGTCACTTTTGATCACGATCTGCTCTATTGAGAGTTCTTGTGCTAATTCAAGTCTTGCAATGACAACTTTGTACTCTGCTTCATTGTTAGTGATGGGATAACATTTAATAACTTGTCTTATCTTTTCACCCGAAAGTGGTAGCAAAACAATTCGCAACCCGGCTCTTTTCACATTAGAAGAGCCGTCAGTGAATAGAGTCTATATTCCTGGATTAGCTCCGGTAAAGATTTGTAATTCTTTTTCTACTTCAGGAATTATGCTAGTGTTAAAATCAGCGAGAAAATCGGCTAAAACCTGAGACTTTATTACAGTCCTAGGTTGATAAACTATGTCATATTCGCTTAGTTCTATTGCCCATTTAGTCAGTCTCCCTGACAGTTCTTGTTTATGCAAAATATTTCTCAAAGGATATGAAGTTACAACAGTAATTGGATGACACTGAAAGTACAGTCTTAACTTTCTAGCTGCCATGATTAGAGCCAAGGCTAATTTTTCTAGATGAGGGTATCTAGTTCAGCATCTAGTACGGACTTACTTACATAGATGTATAACCTTTCCCCTTCTTTTGGTTTGGACAACAGTGGGGGATTTGATATATAAGCCTTCAAGTCTTTAAGAGCATGTTGGCATTCTTCAGTCCATTCAAACTAATTCTGCTTCTTTAGTACTGAGAAGAATTTAAAACTCTTCTCTGAAGATCTGGAGATGAATCTTCCTAAAGCTGCAATCTTACCTATTAATCTTTGAACTTCTTTTTTGCTCGTGAGTATATCAGGTATTTCTTCAATAGCTTTAATTTGAGCAGGATTTACTTCAATGCCTCTATTTGATACGAGAAAACCCAAAAATTTACCTGATTCGACGTCAAAGGCGCATTTTTCTGGATTTAATTTCATGTTATACCTGCGGAGGATCTCGAAAGTAGTTGAGAGATGTTGGAAATGATATTCTTCCTGTGTTGACTTCACCAACATGTCATCAATGTACACCTCCATTGTTTTCCCCAGATGTTCCTGGAACATCTTGGTCACTAGCCTTTGATATGTGGCTTCAGCATTTTTCAAGCCAAAATGCATGACTTTGTAACAATAAGTCCCCTTGTTCATAATAAAGGAAGTTTTTTCCTCGTCTGAGGGGTCCATTTTTATATGATTGTGACCAGAATATGCATCTAGAAAGCTTAATAATTCATGACCTCCTCATCTATCACTTGATTCTTGAATGATCCCTGTTTTCTTTTCTTTTGCTTGACATGTACGAATTATGGGTCTTCATTTAGTTTATGAGTCGTCACTTCTGGGGGTATACCTGTCATATCTGAATGGGACCAAGCAAAACAATCTGCATTATCTTTTAAATATTCAACTAACTTACCTCTTCTGGTTGGGCTTAGCCTTGCTCCTATGTGGATTTTTTGCTCAGGCTTATGTTCGAACAGTGGAACAACTTCGAGATACTCAGTAGTTGTCATTATATTTTCATTCTCTTCTGGTTCTTGAATAACATCAGGTCTGGATTCCATGTTCGTATGTCTTGATGCGATATCCGTGGTGATTTGTTTCACCGTTTCTTTATCGTTTTCTTCCATATTTATTTGAGTTGTCCCCGCGTCTTTTAATTCTTCCACCATTTCTTTTTTATTGGAATGTATCACCGAATTGATTTTCTCGAAGTCTGCTGATCACCTGAAATCTGTTGGATTCCCCATTTGGAAGGGAATTTGATTACCTGATATAGAGTAGATGGTATTGCATCCATGTCATGAATCCATGGTCTTCCCATGATTACATTATAGGCCATTTATGTATCAATAAATTGAAATTTTGTTTCCTTGACGACGCCTTCTGCATAGGTACTAAGCTCAATTTCTCCTTTTGTTATGACAGTAGAGTTGTCGAATCCGGACAAGGAACGTGCTTTTGGAATTACACGGTCCCCCATTAACATCTCTTCCACAACTCTCAGAACAATGATATTTACCGAGCTACCTAGATCAATCAATACTCTCTTCACATTAGTGTCATGTATAAGTAGAGATGTTACCAGTGCGTTGTTATGTGGAAGCAATAATCCATCAGCATCTGCGTCGTCGAATGAGATGTTGTCAGCCTCCAAAGTCTCACGAGTCCGTTTCCCGTGGGTCACTGTGAATTTGATCATCTTTCTTGCTGAAGTATAGGTTACGCCATTAACCTCCTCACCTCAATTTATCACGTTTACAGTTCTCTTCGGAGATGTTGGTTTTGGGGGCTCCTGCCTTGTAATAACCTGCAGTATTTAAATTGTAGTATCCAATTCTTCCATAGGTGTTATTAAATCTATTTCGCTCGTCTCGATCTTTTCTGGATCATGATGATGATGAGCTCGAATCTCTATTTGACGGTCTGTGATCAGACCGTGTGTTCAAATTTGGAACGAGCCTCTCGTCCCGTAGGTCTCATGTGTGGATCGTACCTGTTTTTACCAGTTCTTCTTTCTGATTCGGAGCGTCTAGAACTCGTCATGTCTTCTGCTTTTGATTGGGCAATGGTATCCTCTTCAATTCGTAATGTGGTGTTGTACCTATTATAAACATCGTTCCATGTCGTAGCTGGGAACTCTCTTAAGCTTTCTTTGAGTCTCCTCGTGGCTTCAGAGCTTTTATCATTCAAATTACTTACAAATGTCATAGCTGCCCAATTGTCAGGCACTCGTGGTAACAACATCCTTTCACGTTGAAACCTGTCTACGAATTCATGAAGCAACTCCGTATCCCCCTATTTTATTTTGAATATGTCTTCCATTCTTTTTTTCACTTTTTGTGCACCGGAATGTGCTTTTATAAACAAATTTGTAAGCTCAGCAAAAGAACCAATAGAATTTTTGGGTAAGAGAGACTACCATGTTAATGCTCCTTTGGTGAGTGTCTCTCCAAACTTTTTGACCAAAACGAATTCAATTTCTTGCTTAGTCAAGTCGTTGCCTTTTACTCCAGTAGTGAAAGCAGTAACATGATCACCTGGATCAATTATCCCGTCGTACTTTGGTATATAGGGCATTTTGAATTTCTTGGGAATCGGCAAAGGTGTTGCACTTGGCTTCCATGGTTGTTGAGAATATTTGTCAATATCAATACCCTTGATGACAGGTGGTACTACAGGAATTTGCTCGATACGATTGTTTTTTTCCTTCACCTATTTCTGCAAGGTTAGTATTAAAGATTGCAAATCTGAATTATTAGACATACCTGGTCTTCCTCCGAGTGATTCATTTGGAGTGCCTCTACTTCCTGAATTTGCTAGTCCAGATTGTGGATTTTCTACAAATGCGGTGTTGTTTGGAGGAGGCGTAAGTGGTACAGTTGGTACCCCCCCTCATGAAATCTTGAAGAACTTCACTCACATATTCAGCAACCATCTGCTTCACAGGGTCTTGTTCTCCTGTTTGCTCATTTCCAATTTGATCATTGTTGTGAGTTGTAGATCTTTCTGGGGAGTTGTCCCTTGAACCTCGTGGGGATCCTTGAGGCAATGGAACTGGAGTTCCAGTTGCTTGTTGGTTTTCGTCGTTGGTATTCGACATGATTCGATAAAGGTTATTTAAGAAAAAACAAAGATTATCAGTTCCCGGTAACAGAATCAATTTGTTTAACCAAAGAATTAGATTCTTAGTCAAAGCTATTTTAAGAAGTACTCGGGCTTCTGATAACCAAGGAAATTAACTAATAATAGGAATTAGACTTGTAAATAAGAAAGCAATAAGATCACATAAAAGCAAGTATATTTCAATAGTGGTTCGAATGTGTCCATACAAGTGAGATTTTACTCCCTTTTATAGGAAATTTCTTAATGTAACGTCTGCTCTTCTTAATAATTGAGCATTAATGACTAATAATATCATTAATGTAACGTTACAATAAGTAATCGTAATTGTTGCGTGAAGATTATGTAACGTTTGACTCATTGATTGAAGATCTTTGAATCTGCCCTTTATTTTGCCCTGGTTCATTTGGACAGTGTCTCTTCAACTCCCAAATTAGACTGGAGCTCCCGCTTCTAATTGTCTCGTGTGTATGTTATTCCGTACCTCTTTGTCTCGTACCTCTTTCTAAATTCCTAACCAGCTGTCATGTTTCCATTGCTCCACGTAGATTACTTTGTCATCGAAAATATTACACGTGTGAAGTTTATATTTTGCTAATACAGTCTTCTTTGTCAACCTCGTTGATGGTGCTTAGGAGGTTGGTAGTGACATCCATTACTGCTTTCAGTCTTTTATCTCCTTTTCCTGCCATTGTTAGCTCGTGCAAACAGGAAAAAAATGGCTTTTATTTTTTTAGATCTAGAAGAAACTAAAATTTTAACTAGAACCTCCCCACAGACGGCGCCAAATTGTTTTACCAAAAAAGTGTTAAACTTTTTTGTCAAACTGATTAATGAGAAAATAGAGGGTGAACCCTAGATAAATATAATAACTACTAGATCTGAAGGGTATTAATGAATGCCAACTAAAATATTCAATGATTGTCGATGAATGTATCAATGAAAGTATGCAATAAATGTAGATAATGACAATAAATGTAATAAGAAGGAATTTGCCACCCAAATGTTAGATGACTTGGATGATTCTCCTTTCTAACAATAACGTGAGATACTAGAAAACGAAGGTGGACAAGGAATCCTTGGATCTTGTGAATAAAAGATGTATATTGAACAATGGAATCAGTGACCAAGACAAACTTTTGTATATTCTTTATAGTACCCTTTACAATATGTTCTTATCAGAAAAGTGAAGATCTTTTTTTATTCCTTATCTCTTCCTATTTATAGGGGATATTCCTAGGAAACCCTAAAATGTATAACTGAAGAAATATTCAATGGAATATTCCTTCTCACTATTCTAAAACATATTCTAGCCGTTACTGTTATCCACTCTCTACGCGACCTCGGCGCTAGTCCTTCTTTAGGCAACTCCTCGTCACTGAGTCGTGGTCGGCTTCGACCTCCATCATATCTCGTCCATTTGTAGTCCATAAGTTCAACCCAAATTTTGACCAATACAATATGCACTAATAGTTTACACATTTAGCTGATTTAAAAGGTAATTATATTGAATTCTATATGTAATTACTAATTAGCAACTTAGAATAAATAGTAACTAAACCGTTATAACAAATTAAACTATAACTTAAATTCTGAAAACATTATTATAGATTTTGCTACTACAGCAGGTAATATTTGCTGTTGCCATTACTTACGTATGAGTAATATAAAAGCACATTAATAGTTGTAAATCACTTTCTTAGCGCTCGCAATTCATGTTACACGTTATATTAGGTAATATACCAAGAATTTATTTTTCCCATGTTTCAATTTAGATGACACGCTTTCTTTATTAGTCCGTTCAAGAAAATGACATATTTCTACAATTCAAAATAATTTAATTTTAAACTTTTCATTTTTTCTATTTTATCCTTAATGAGAAACTTTTATAATTACACAAATATTATGGACCTACAAATAATGCATAGAGTTAATGCTTGCATTATTTTTCCTACTCCTTCCAAACAACCCCTTAGTAGATCGGAGAAAGAGACTGCTGCTTTCGTCAACGAGGAAGTTAACGTGCTTCATTTTCCCACGCGCTCTTCTTTAGCGTGTCATGCGAGTAGCTATCATTCGATGAGCTGTCCCTCAGCTCTTTCGTGTTCACGTGACTCATATCATGCAATCAAATTCCTATCCCTGCCCCCTCGTCATATACACGCGCTTTTCACGATCTTAATTCCAATTTTCTTTTATCATTTCTCATTTTCCAATTTGTCTTTTTTTTTTTTTTTTTTTTTTTTTTTTTTTTTAGGGACATGATATTTTTCTTCCTCTTTAGCTAAAGCATGTTGTATACGGTTAAATCGGACTCACTCGATTTTGTTAATTTACCGAGACCGGGGTGAAGGATCGAAGATCGATCCCATAGTAGATCAGACTGTGGCACGAGGACAAGGTGCCGAGTTCGGGTATCGAGGTGCATGTCGAAATCAAGGTCAATAGCGATCGAGACGAATAAGACGGACATCGAGCAAGATCGAAGATAACATAATAACCGAAAGGCGAGATATATGTGACTAGTCGAAGATCATGGCGGGAATCTCGGAACGGATCAAATCAAGAACGGTTAGTTAGCTAATCATGAGATTTTCTTCTATAATTAAAGTTATACCATCAGTAGAATTCATCTACTATATAAAGGGGAGTTCCAATCATTTGTAAGAAACATTGTTCTCGCATAAAAAAGTATAATACTCTCTGTAGCTTATACTCTCTTGTTCATCAGCTTGCTTTATTTTTAATTCTTTTAGTATCAATCGGTTCGAGGGCACTCTAGCCTGAGGGGTGAACCCCGTTTCAACACTGGTTTGCTTTACCTTATTGTTAATTCCATTACTAATATTCATATTTATCAATTGGTATTAGGTGAAATTACGTCTCCTTAAAACCACATCATAAGTTTATTTGTTATCCAATTTTAAGGGTAAACAGTCTGGCGCCCACCGTGCGGCTAAGGATAATAGTGATTGCTTAATACTGATTCTGATAACACACATTACTTTACATTTGTTCTTGTAAGTATTTTTGTTTTCATGATAAACATGTCAAACTCACAAGCAGCACCCACACATGGTGACAACAACCACGGATTTCACGAGGAAAACGACAATATAGTCGCCCCCGGGATCGAGGTGCCTCAGGCTGACCTCGAGGGAGTACCAATTGCAAATCTCGTCGATGTCAGTTCATCATATCGCCCTAAATGCAAAATCTAGGCGTTGATCTCGAAGGTAGCGTACGCAGGGAAGGTCAATCAGGTGGTCGAGGTACGCAGAGTGGAGAAGACGGTGGAGTTAGCCTCCAATTGATATTTGAAATGTTGCAGGCTCAACAAGCCGCTATAGCACAACTACAAAATCAGCACTGAGCACTGAGTGTGATCGAACCCTCACCCTCACCGGAAGCTGTTCACAGGGTCGAACTTGTACCAGAGATCAAACGCCAATGAATCGGGGACTGACCCCGCCATTATAAAAATGCTCGAGGAGCTCACTAAACGGATTGGATCAAGAGAAAAGAAGATCGAGGCTAATGACAAAAAAGTAGAAATATACAACTTCCGGGTTGACCAAATACCGAGGGCACTGCCGATTCTAAAGGGTTTGGATTCAAAGAAGTTCGTACAAAATCCTTTCCCTCCAAGTGCGGTTCCGAAGCCTATTCTGAAGAAATTCTGCATGCCAGAAATTCACAAGTACAATGGGACCACCGCCTAATAAGTATGTCACGTCTTATACATGCGCAATAAAAGGGAATGACTTACAAGATGATAATATTGAGTATGTTCTACTGAAGAAATTTGGAGAAACTTTATCGAAAGGGGTGATGATATGGTACCACAATCTGCCACCCAATTCCATCGATTCCTTCGCCATGCTTGCAGATTCCTTCATGAAGGCACACGCCGGAGCGATAAATGTTGCGATTAGGTAGTCAGACCTCTTCAAAGTGAAACAAAAGGACAACAAAATGTTAAGGGAATTCGTATCTCGGTTCCAGATGGAACATATGGACCTACCCCCCCCCCCCCCCCACACACAACTTATTGGGTTTTTATGACTTTTTATGAGGGTTTTAACGAA